>UXGD01006580.1:0-12267 GCA_900474315.1 Torymus auratus
AGCACTGCGTGACTTAAGTCCGCACTTAAGACACGCCTTTCCGTGCGGTAAGTAGCCCTTTCTGGCACCGTGTATATCGCGTTTGCTACGCTCGTGCGCTAACCTCACGGTGCGAGAAAGGACTAAAAAGGCAATGGAATCTATTGCCCACAAACCTGCAATCCAGCCAACACCAAGCTCAGTCAAGCGGAGCGCTAGATCGCTTGTTTATAGATATTATGCCGCAAAGTTTAATTTAATTTATATTTTTTACTAATGTATGCACCGCCTTCGTACTATGTATGTATTTAAGGGCTCCTGTCCATTTAATGTTTTAAATAAATAAGAAAAACGGCTTATTTCCGTCGTATTTCTACTCCCCTTTATATATACCGCTTGGAAATGTTGAACGGCAATAATCTCGAAATTGGCCATAAAATTTAACGCGCTCGAAAAAATTAATATCTCGTCAGGCCATGTTACGCCTCCTGAAAGTCGCACGATTTTTTCATATTTCCACGCTGACTTCTTATATAACGGAAGGATCTCGCATTCGTCTTACTTTCAGGCATAAGATCTTTACGAGCGTTCATTAAATCGAACCTTTTCCCCACGGGAAAAATGCACCGTCAGTCGCTCCCTCCATTTATTCAAAAATTTAACTCACCTCCTTCCTTCCTCGAGCATTTCCTCCCAAGATAAAGGCCGCTTTAACAGCTGCCTGTTTATCGCGGTCAGCTCGCCTCTCTCTCTCTCCTACCCACCCACCATATCTCAATTTTCCGACCGAGCCCAGCCGTGTAATTTCATTTGACTACTAGACAGAGAGAGAGAGAGGAGGGCGGGAGTGAGATGAGCCCCCAGCGCGAAATGGAAAAAGAGATTACCCGGCGGGACTGGCCGAGAAAGAGAGAGAGGGGAATACGCGCAAACGGGCTTCTCTGCGTCTAAACGCTCGCGCGCCCTAACGTACTTAGGTGCGGCTTTAATGCTGGGACCGTTGTGAAATAAGCTCTCTCGCGAGAACCTGACTCTCTCTCTCTCTTTGGCCTGTTGTGTGCGCGCGCCCGGGGGTCAGGTGTAATTAGAATGCGGCTAGTGAGTTTGTGTTGCTGAAACGCGCGGAAGTAAATGATTTTTTTGTTTATAATTAAATGAAGTTACCGAGAAGGGTGCAATCTTTTTTCCGAGCTTAGTGCGTAATGCTATTTTTGGCTGTGAAGCGCCGAATTAGTATAAGCTGTGAGTTTAAAAAGATTTTTGATAAATTTATTCATCCCTGCGTATACGAGTTTATTTATTCGCAAATAAAGTTATTAATTCGAAAAACAAATCGTTTTCTTTTCCTTCTTTTTTTGCTCAGGCTTGTTTGTTCTGTAACAGAAATTAAAAGCGTCTATTTAATAAAGTAGCTGCATAATATCACTTTCATTCATTCACAATTTCTTGATTAAGGAAACTTTTAAATTCAATTTCCGACTTACCTTTTCACCTTTAATAATAAACTTTTACAAATTGCCAAAGAAGTGTTTCGTTTATGAAATATTCTACTATAATCTGAAAATTTTTAAATGAAAAATGTTTTGACTATCATCTAGGGATATAACAGAAGCATAATTGAACATTTTCACATTGCTGTTTGTACTTTATAATGAATAATCTTTAGAAAATACTTTCTCAAAATTAGTTTTACCCTTTTGTATTGGAAACGTTTTCTATTAAAAACTGTCTACAGAACGTTAAATAAATAAAGCACTTTAGGAATACATATATACGCTTAAAAATTTTAATGCAAAATTTCGGCTTATGTTTACGCTTCATGTAGTATATCACTTTGTACGCATTTTATACAAACATACAAAAATGCGAATCCAGAATGAAAAATTACACCTACATGTTTAAAATATGTACGCGATTTTCCTGCTAAATGTGAAGATTATGACGATATTTATTCTTGTTATTCGTGAATAAATGTCCATAGTCAACTTTATTTGCGTGAACGCATTTATTTGAGACTATAAAATCAGACATTTTATAAAACGTATATCCAGTTTATAAAGCGTAAAAGACTTGAAATTTTATTTTTTAATTTAGCTTATTTTTTCACTCATTATTTGTTTAAATTTTCATGTAGATTTTCATGTACTTAACGAAAGCGCAGCGAATGGATTATTTTTTTGGCAAATTAAATTAAAGTACATCCGTTCGAGTTGAGTTTGAATTTTATGAAAACTTTTTTACATTTTGAGGGCTTAAATTAAACCTAGCTCGTTTTTCATTATGGCTCGCTTTTATTTAATGATAAAATTTCTGAATTTCGGTCCGAATTTCCTGCATAATATGAAAATATCTGGAAAATTAATAAATATTATGAAGAATTTTGTATAGCACCCTCCATGTTATATTGAAGTATAGGAAAAAATTGGATCCTTTGAGGGCCAATCTCAGTATAACTAATTACGCTAGTTTAATTTTAAATGTTGCAATGTTTCGTCAGGATGTTTTGACCTCTTCAGGTTTTAATAAAAAAAATTGAAACAAAACATAGAAAAAAAACTTGGTCAAATGAGAAAAAGCGGTATAAACAAACACTTGGCCCATATTTACCAATGCACGCTTCTCAAACTGGTAAACTTTTATCAGCGAGATGGTCGAGATGATATAGTACATAGTAACAAGCATAACGAGAGTTTATATACACGTCAGGAAACATTATGACAAAGCGTTGCAACGTTAAAAATGAAACTAGCGTAATTATTTACATTGAGATTGGCCCTCAAAGCATCCGCTTTTTTCCTATACTTCAAAATGTAAAATATTATAATCTTTTGCACTAAAATTTTCGTTTTCGACGACAATAAATTTCAAGTGCACTTTTCGTTGAAAGGCTGTAATTCTATACGAAAAGCGCACTTTACAAACGACAAAACGTAAATTGCCTATTGCTTTGTTTTAACGGCACAGACTTTTCATACGTAAATATATGTTACTCTGTGTAAAATATATCTCAGTGTCAACTAGTATAGGCATATTCAACGCTCCACGTACATAAAAGGCCAAATTATTTCATGCACTAGAAAGTTCTGTCTTCATATTATGCATTCCTATCTTTTAGATAAGTTAATAATATTTTTTTTTCAGCCATAGTATATAACTAAGTTTCGAAATTACGGAATTCAGAGTAAAAATGATAATGCTTAATATCGAGGAGGCTTTGAAAAATCAAGACAATCCCATCCAACATCCCCTAAGTATAAGTCAAGTAAAATCCTCTAGAACCGCTCGAAAATAAAGCCTGCATATATCTTTCCACCAGTATACCTCCACTCTCGGAAATCTGAAATTCACTTCACTCCAGCCCCCAAAAGATCGCCTGCGATTGAAAACAGACGCTGCCGCATGCACAGACGATCGAGCAAATTATCCACGCCCTCCCAAATCCCCGGTATTAAACAATAAAAGAGCCATCGAGGGGTGAAATCCCCATCGCACCCCACGTGTGCACGTTTCTATATATATACCTCCAGCGGCGGCAAACTTGTTTGCGCATGCACACTCGGGGAGGCACACTGATGTGCCGAGACCGAAATGAATTTATAATGACGCGAGGAGTAGGGTATATAGGGGGGTGAAGACGTGGCGTGCCTCGCAACTTTACGCGCGGCTCGAATTTCGAATTCTGGTCACTGTAGCTGCTCCCACGCAACTGAATCTCGCTCTCGAGCGCGCGAGAGCGGCGTTTTACGATACAAGAACGACCCGTACGGAATGGCAACGAGAGACGACGTGCTAAGTGCGCCGCTCTCGTGCTGCTACTTTGGCTTTTTTATTCATAGAAGATGTGGATGATGATTGCTCGATGGCCGGTTTATTCGCTCAAGATGGTTGACTTTAATTGGGAGCCAAGTATATCGCTTTTTGTTTTATTTAGTTCGTTGTTTACGCGTTATATACATGGATTGACAAAGTTTCTTTTTTTTCCCGCAGGGGAACAAAGGGCGGAGTTACATAATGCAAATTTTGTAAGATGGCAATTTTTATCGTACAGTGCGATTTGCATAAACTCGCTCAAGTTAGTTGGAAATGGGGAAAGAAAATATCGAGGGGACTACCGAAAAGTCATAAAGTCGAAGGTGTCGTTTTTTATCGCTTTTCCGTAGCGATCCTATCTTTATGATGTTCCGAATAACGCGGAGAATTTTCAAAAGACAGCGTGTAATTCTTACTATGTATTTTAGAATGTTTCCGAAAATAAACATCTTTTAATTTAATACAAAGTTTAAAACGCGAGTTTGCTACGCCTCTATCGAGTTACTCAACTCATAAAACTTCCCTTCAAACGAACGAAAAGTATCCACTTTAAAGTAACAATGAGATGACCATCTCCCTCTCTTTCCACCCGGAGAGAAAGAGAGAGGAGGATGAGGAGACAATTCATGAAGTCTGAGATTGGGCGAAAAATGGTAAAAAGGCTTCCGGTGCGGAAAGTAATATGAGGAAATGGCAAAGGACAGAGAGCGAGTTATATTTGCCATGTGGAGCAAATATTTCGGAAAGTAATTAACTGGAAGTTTCGGGGGAGGGTGCACTTTCGGCGGTGGAATTTGGAGCGCATTGAAAGACTCACGGGAGAGGAAAGAGCTCAAAACTTTGCTTGTTTTCCGAGTGAGAGGGAGTAGCCGAAGAGTGAGAGCAAGATAGAGAGCAAATTGTCGTGCAAAACTGGAGCCGTGAGCTCTATAGACAAAACAGAACCGAACAAAGGGACATATCATGATTTTTCGAAAAATATAGCAGCTCTCTTTGTCAAACTCCTTCGTTTCCAAAATTTTTATCGGAAACTATTGTTTTTGTCGTTCAAAAGCAACTGCAGGCTCTTTGTATGCTACTCTCAAATATTCCTCCAGAGATATATAAACGTATTTCTCGTCAACAAACCGATTCTCAATATCTCAAATGAAAGTCAAAGAGGCACACCGAGCCGTGAGATTTTTCACAATTCCGGCAAACTCCCCAGTGGTTCCCGTATATAGAGCGAGCGAGCGCGTGATTCGAATCAATCTTCGGTCCGCCCGCGACCGTCGCTCAGCCAAACTCTCTCTCTCTCTCCCCTTTGATCTCGCCAAACTAGCTCAGCAAACAAACGCTAATATTTTCTATCTCCCCCTATAAGCGAAAATACAGTTATATAATCATAAAATATACACCCGTAACATTACTTTTGCGAGCACTTTCGTGATTGAAAGCGCAATTAAATAGCACGGCGCGCGCGTATACGTGCCACGCGTGAAATACGAGCGTAATTTCACGTCGCACGTATCAAAATTTTTCCCCATCTCTATATATAGCCTTGACATAGCAGCGGTCCGATGAATTTTCCACGTATATATGCTTGGATATACAGCTCCGCGTTATATAAACCGTTAATCCGCGAAAATTATGCTGCACACCTCGTCGTCGGAAAAGTAATTTTTGGTAGAATTAACGATTGGATATAATTGTGTAAACTGCGCGTAACGATGATGACATAATTATTTTTGCTACGGGCGAATTTCGTGTTATTATATAAAGTTTAATTATAATCCCGTGCTAGAGCGCGTACCCGTTCGATTAAACTTTTCGAACTGCGCCGTGGAAATAGCTGCACTGTGTCGAACGTCCGGATTCCTCCTTCAATATAGGAAGAACCATCCATCAGGAATTTCTGCGCTGCACACACACACATCGCGGATATTATTTTTGCAATTAATTATCGCAGGAATTCGCGGCTAATTTAATGTCAATGTTTCGCAATATCACGCGGTGTCTGACAGACAGTCGTAGAATTTCCAATTTCGAAGTGTCTGCGCGCCGGATGATTTGACGAAATTTATCAAATTACACTGCAACCGTTTGATATTTAATTAAGAAGATACACTGTTGATAAGCGATCTTTGTTGAGCAAATAATGTGAATGTCTTGCTAGAGAATACAGTATAATACTTTTTCATACAGCAAATTTGAATACATTTATGTACACTGGTTGGGCGATACCGAAAGAATAGAGTCGCTATACTTTTCCAGAAATACGGCCATAAAATTTTAACATCCGCGGGATTATGTGCAGCGCGAGCCTTTATTCGAATTTCATACTTTTCTTTTATGCTCTGCAAATTTTTTTTCCCACACATACACGGTATAGCTTTATGATCCGCATCAGCGATAGAAAAATCCTGCACTGCCGCATCATCGTAAAAAGAAAAGTAACAGTTAACATTTAAAATAGAAATTGGAACGCTTTAACCCTTAATATGGAATATATATGTATAGTGAAGACCCTCGAAGCATCTTAAAGGCAGAGAACCGGAATACAACGGCCAGTTTCAGGGTCTCTGTTCTCTCGGAAATCCCCTGAGCTGCTGGCGCCGTCAATCCCGATGCACTTTTCCTCTCTTGTCTTTTCCCCCTCCTCTCTCATCTATTCCTTCTCCTCAGCTTTCCTCGCTTCAAAGCGCGCCTCTCGACTGGCCCTCGCGCGCGCTTGCGCCCGTCACGCTTTTGATTCGCCTGTATATAGTTTCAAATATTGAGTTGCCAACCGACAGACAGAGAAATTGAGTTTCCCTATATATATGTACGCGGTGCACCGGCCAAATGTTTCCGGCGGAATTGATTTGATCGATGCCGCAGATAACCGCGGATTCCTCGAATTTTCACCGACAATCCGCGTGTATAATGAGACATGGCCGAGATTTCTATCTTAGCTTATATCCTCGATATGTTGATCTCTCTCTATATAGGCTCGTGATATACATAAGCGAGACTTATTCTCCCCTCCTCCTCGCGGCATTGATACAAAGTATATTATCCCACTCTTCTCTCTTCAGTGTGTGTTTTTAATTAAAATGTAAAACTCTCGGCTTCGTTAAAGCGCCGGTATATTTACCGCCGCGAGAAACGCAATCAGCTGTAGAAAATAACTACCCTGCGGGGGAGGAAGAAAAATATTTATGCGGAATTATATATACTCGCGCGAGGGTATACGTATATATATAGAGAGAGAGAGAGGAAAATTCGATTTCGCGCGAAAATGCAAGAAAAAATATTGCCTCCGTGCGCAGCAGCGTATGTCTGTCGCCGGATTTTTATTGCTCACCGAGGCACTCTTGAATGAAATAACGGCTGACCGAGGCAATCCGCGCGCGTCACATATGCCTATATGTGTATATATATAAACCCAATAGCCGCGCGCAATGTTTGCTCTGTGGCAAAAATCAATCTTTTCGAAAATCCGTTTTGCCCCGTCTTTGGATGAAGGATCGACTCGGGAGTATATACGAGGTCATACCGACGATCTATATAAAACGTTGATGTAGGTATAGCAGTCGTGTTACAAATACTTTAATTCATATCACGAGGTTGGGTTAAGTTATATAGGTACAGTTTTGTAGCTACAGTTTCATGAACGTCTTCGTTCAAAATACACGAGTTTTACGAGTCCCGGAGCAAGAAAAACTACATAAAGCGAGATAAAACATCCGTTTGATCTTTTCCTTAACTATATTGACGCGGCATAATTTATTTCGCCGCGATACAAACGCGTAACGCACAATATCACCCACTATCGCAATATACTAAAAAGTTTCTATATCTCCATTTTGCACAAAGAATCCGACATCCTAACAATTCCAAAGCGAAAACGAGCAACTGCGCGACACGAGATAATAATTCGCGCTCGACTAGACGCAGACAGACAGCCGGTACGCGAGGCAGACAGACGCCAGGGTATAACAAAAAGTGCTTTATTAATTCGCGTTCTTTCCCCACAGCCATTGTTTCTCCCTCCCGCATCACCGACAAGTATATAACAAGTGCGCCTGAACCACGGCACACTTCCGGCCGATAAAACAAACGCGCGCGTGCGTCCCGGCCCTCACCAGAAAATTACTATAATCAGAACCTGTGGCTTTAGCATTATGCTAATGGTTGGTTATTAGGCACTGTGCTGCGATGGATTCGTTACACACTTGTTACAACCGATCGTTCACGAGGTAATTGTTTCACGGGGCCGCTTCGGAATATTTGCATAATGCGCGGCGCGTGCTGCTCGTTTGGAAAATTATGGACTTTCTTGATTAATTAGAGTCAATTTTCATTTGATTTCGTATACATCAATCTATCCTTCCCACACGTGCAAACACACACGCACATAAAAAAAAATCCTGTAGCACTCGACCTTATAGATCCATAATTCTGCCATCACTCTGAACACACTTTACCCCTCCCCTCATAACCGAAATCAATTTTCAGCACGACGAATTTCTCTTACACTTGTACTTACATCCCCCCCGTGCATAAGTGAAACGTTCATCCTTAGCAGTCGCTACCTATCACACACACAGATATACTCGAGGCGAAAGAGTAATTTTCCACGACGGGCGCAGTGACAGGGGAGAAATAAAGAGGCACTACACCACAACACGGCGGCACACTTGATCAGCGCGCGTTGAGGTTACGGGGGTGGGGGTATTTCGCCGCGGACCGCCGGCTGAATAATGCGCCCGGCCCGAATGATGGATGGAGGCGCATCGGAGTATATAGGAAGGGGAGAGGCCGTATAGTCAATGATGAGACCTCACCCCTGCGTTGGCAGCACTATCTGATTCGACCGGACGGATGGACGGACACGGGGAACAAAGTGGCCCCCTCCGGCGGCCGTCGTTCGCGCATAATCACTTTTTCGCGCCCCGTTATACGTATGACGTATAGCTCCTGTATATAGGTATAGATCGCGCATATGTATATGTATATACTTATATATATAGCTCGACAGTCTCTCTCTCTCCCTCATCCGCTTAGTTTCTCCTTTAAGACGCCGAGAGTCGGATTATTCGAAGCCGGCTTCGCGCTCCTTCGATTTCTTATTCCCTCGCCTAAGACTTTTTAACTCCCGAGCCCCCCCTTTATCGATGCATGTAAATCCCCGGCAAGCGCGAATGAGATGCCAATCTGGCAACGTCGGATTCTCTATCTCTCTCGAAACTTCCCTTTTACCATCCCCGCGGACCCCCGTAACATAGGGAAATTCTTGCTGCAAGTGGGCTGCGCGAAAACGCTTGTTAAATTAACGAATTCCGCTGGAATTTGCATTAGCAGGGGTTGTCCGTGAGGCGAGGATCGATTATTTCCGTCACGGGCGTGCTCTTGGAAGATCGAGCTTAAAGGTACACGAGAATCATCGTTATATACGCGAGTGTAACTGCGGCTTTTAAAGTTTCGAACCTCGTTCGTCTCTCTATCGTCGACGTTCGTTTACTACGTGCCGTGCGCGTATTTTTTTTTATTTTTTTTTTCTTCCTCGACCGACCCGCGGCACTGATACGACCATTAAGGGAGTCGTTTGCTTTTATTATATGGCCACGCACGCAGAGAGAGAGAGAGATGTTTGCGCGTGTGATAAGTGTATATACACATGTTGGCTGGCGTCGCGGAAGTGACTTGGTTCGATAATTTGCAGCCCCCCGCGCTCGTAAGTTTGCCGTTACACACGAAACGCTTAAGTTGAATGATGCTTCCGGAAATCTATTATGGTTCGAGGGCATTTTACCTTATATAGCTATATTACTCTACAGCTAATGCTTTAATTTTACGTGGCAATAATTAATGTCTTTTTACGGGCGCTGAATTATGGCTCGATTAAATTTTTTATGTATATAACTCTCGACTTACCTGCGCGCTGTCGCGCCCGTCTTTCAAGCGTTATTAATATTATATAACGCACTAGATAAGGAAAATAAAATTTTTTAATTTCTCACTTTAATCAGTTTGTTCCATAAATTACGGGATATATAATTAAAAAATTTTCCCGTACCGTGTAATTTGATTCGGAGCAAAATTAATACGAGCTTTAAATAAATAATAAATACTTTGGGGAATAATCCTCAACTGATACAGCTCTTTCGGCAAAATGATAAATAAGAGCTGCGCATACGAGAAGATTATAAATGTGCATAAATAATTATATAAGTTTATTCAATAAGCCGTTAACAGTTGTTTATATAATTAATAAATAGAATTTTATATTCTTACTAGTTTACCAATAATTATAAAACACTATAGAAACATTATATAGTACATTGCGCAAATATAGGAAATTGTAATCCTATTACATTCATTTTTTATTGAATGCAGGAATAAGCCCGATTTGTACGTGAAAGGTGAATGTATACTATATATATCAACGAAAATACACCAGTAAATAATAATGTTATTTACTGATTAAAGTTATTTCTATACTCGAAAGATGTTGGATTTTCCATTCGAAATATTGTTATGAAAGGAGGAAATGATTTTAACTAGATTTAGAGAGCGATTAAAGTAAAGTAATATAAAAGTATCTGTTGCAGATGAAAAGCCGGCGGAGGGGATGAGCGTGAGCGGCTCGGGCGCCGGGACGATGGAGGCGCTGGAGTACGACGGCGGGCCCGAGGAGGGCGTCTGCAGCGCCGGCGAGGTCGACAGCGGGCCGACGCTGCCCATATGGGAGGCCGCCCTGGCGACCCTCGTCCTCGGCTTCCTCATCATCGCGACGATCCTCGGCAACGCCCTGGTCATCCTCTCGGTCTTCACCTACCGGCCGCTGCGCATCGTCCAGAACTTCTTCATCGTCTCGCTGGCGGTGGCCGACCTCGCGGTCGCCATCCTCGTGATGCCGTTCAACGTCGCCTACCTCATCCTCGGCAAGTGGATCTTCGGCATCCACCTGTGCAAGCTCTGGCTGACCTGCGACGTGCTCTGCTGCACGGCGAGCATCCTGAACCTCTGCGCCATCGCCCTCGACCGGTTCTGGGCCATCACCGACCCGATAAACTACGCGCAGAAGCGCACGCTGAAGCGCGTGCTGGGCACGATAGCCGGGGTCTGGGTCCTCTCGGGGGCGATCAGCTCGCCGCCGCTGGCCGGCTGGAACGACTGGCCGGAGGAGCTCGAGCCCGGCACGCCCTGCCAGCTCACGAGGCGCAAGGGCTACGTCGTCTACTCGGCGCTGGGCTCCTTCTTCGTGCCGCTGCTCATCATGAGCCTCGTCTACCTCGAGATATTCCTGGCGACGCGGCGCCGGCTGCGCGAGCGCGCCAAGCAGAGCCGGCTGGGCCCGATGCCCTCGGGCCAGCGCCACCGCGGGGACACGGACGACATCGAGGAGTCGGTCAGCTCCGAGACGAACCACAACGAGAAGTCGACGCCGCGCTCCCAGGCCAAGCCCTCGCTCGTCGACGACGAGCCCGCCGAGGCGCAGATGGGCACCACGCCGCCCAAGGCCTCCGGTAACTACCGCGCCTACCTTGTACCTATATTAATCACCAAATCCACAATAATACGGATTTTTCTCGAATCCACGTTATTCTTAAGGAAGCTTTTTGGCACCTTTCAGAGCTTATACTATTCAGTATCTTTTCAAACCGCGGTACAAGATCAGTTTCGATTGTTTGAAAATTTTGTCGTCTATTAAATAAAGTACTCTCTAAATGTAAAAGAGTGAAACTACCTCAATAGTTAAAACTCGCGCGCTTGCGAAGTAGTAAATATGCACTCCAAAATAGTCAAATCTACTAATTTAGTACTGTACATTAACTTTTTTTAAATAGTTAAATTTCGCTATATATTTAAAAAAAGTTAATATACACTACTAGATTAGTAGATTTGACTATTTATTTCTGTGGCTCCCAGGAATAATCACTTGTCTCTACTTTTCATTATATCGAAACTAAATCGAGTTTTTGGTTTCCCAGGTTTCGAATCGGTGTTATAAATCAAGACAAATGGGATTAAATGCAACACTGCATACGAATATAGTAATCCAAATAACATATTTTTTACTGTAGTAGCTGTATACGAAATAGCGATCATATCTTAGAAATCGACTTTCACTTACGTGGTGATTCCGGGAATAAACAAAAATTTCAGTGGAGTTAGGTGGGTTTTCCCAATGGCAATTATATTGTTTTTTCGATAACTATACACGATAAATATGATCTATCGCTCACGGGAACTAGTAGAGGCAAATGTGTGGTCTTTTTAATACACATGTCTTGCTATGGGTACACTTATATGAACACTGATAGAAAGAAATATTTGAGGCAAATGCGCCAGTTTAACTGTTAACGAATATGTATTTGAATTGAGTCAAATGCAGGTGCATTAACAGTTAAGGAATGGATCATTTGGTAAAAGTAACGCTTGTGACAAAAGGCGATCGCGCATTAACTGTTAACGAATATTTTGTAACTGTTAAGAATTATTCATTTAGGT
>UXGD01006581.1:0-12266 GCA_900474315.1 Torymus auratus
TCAGTCATTTAATATACTTATCTAGATTCTTGTAGTCGTGTAGATAGATATAGATAGAACTTTCTAAGATCTTATCTCACATAACTTAATAAAATAACTACGCATATGTTGATCTCTATTTTTTCGACTGTCACAATATTGTACTGTTCTCGACCAAATTTTTCTTAGTCACATATATAACAGGATGTCCAGCAGTATCTAAATAAGTATAGTCCAGAGAAGCTGGCAATTGTTTAGCCTCATATGGGAGGTCAAAATTCAGCTTGAAACTTCGAATGTAGCTGGTATATTATACCTTATATGTTATATATGGGCATTCTTGCCCGTTGTTAGAGAATTAGCGAGTCTGAAAATAGCGAGGATGAATGTACACTCATATTATTTCGACTAAGGAGAAATGTAAACAAATGTTATTGTGAAAACTCGCCCGAATGTGTCTCTGTATGGAGTGTTTGGGCGATCGAATGAGAGAATTGCGAGAAGCGATTAGTATTGTAGCGGATCTCGCAGCATACACATGTATCAACCTCTTGAAATTGTACAAATGAAATAAACCCAAAATTCATATTATTACGCAAAAAGTTTTTTATTTTAATCTACAACAATGCGGGTCAATAAAGAAAAAAATCGGCATTCGCATACAAGTTCATTCCGTAATATAATTGGTCCTTCGAGCCGGATCCGCGTTCCACTCGTGAATCTCAAGCAGGTGATACAATAGAAATACGTAGAGACAACAACAAGCAGTTTGTCTGTGTCTCAAGAATTCTGCTTTTCAATTAAACCGAAGTTCCTTCTCAAAACGCACGAAAACGTTAAAAAAAAGTCGTCAACTCCTTCCAAGATACCGCCGAAAACTGCGGTCCTCACCGTTCCACAAGCTTGTCAAGCATTCGAATTAATTATGGGATATATCAGAAACGCAGTAATGAATTACTACAAGCTACGAGTGAATAATCAAAATTCAGCTGTTACACAAGGACGTCGTTAACTCATTCATAATTATTGGGAAATTTGCAAACTCAATGCAATCTTCTTAAATCAAAACACAACAGAGGAGGAGCGCGGGGAACTTCAGTTTTTCAAGGATCATCTGCCTGCCGCCGCCGAACAACATTTTCTCAACGCCTACGACTTCTTCCAGAATAAGCTCGCCACCTTTGCAGCGCCAGCCGCCTTTAGCACGGTTCCTGCCGGCGGAAGTTCATCCAACGAGATCCAGCTACCAACAATCAAGCTACCTTCGTTTTCTGGTAAATTAATCGAATGGGTATCGTTTCGTGACCAATTTGTAGGGCTCGTAAAAAATAGAACAATGCTTTCAAATGTGCAGAAATTATAATTTTTATTATTTGCGACGATGGACGAAGCCGCAAAGCTTACTTCACATATCTCGCTAACTGATAATAATTTTTTTTCAATACATGCATGAAAAAGGCCCTTTTTTGCGTAAAAAGTGAATTGAAAATCGAACTTTTCGAGCGTTTGGCGAGGTCTCCCGCAGTAGCGGAAGGAAAAGTTCTTAATCTCTTGCTATATGACGACTCGATATGTCCTATCTCCCATTCACTTTGGTAATAATTCATGCAAAAAAGGTCCTATTCCTGCACTTATTAAAAAAATTACTACATGTAACAAGGGAACAATTGACTTTATCAGACTCGGATGATGATTTTGAGCACCCGTGTATCACTCGTACTCAATCATCATCCTCGCTAGAAAAAGTCAATTTTCCTGCTTTGTTGCACAATGTACTATAACGTTGCGTGGACAGCGCTTACCAATCGTTATGAAAATGAGCTGGTAATTATCGACGCACATCTAAACCGGATTGGTTCAATGCCAAATGTAACGTTTAATTCCATAATCAGTTTAAAACAATTATGTGCAGATTCAGTTGAATCTACAAATGCACTATGTATTTTGAAATGTCCTGTCGATGAGTGAAATAATATTTTAGTACATTTGTTTACTCAGAAACTTGATAAACTTTCACGACAAGAATGGGAATTTTATCTTGGGTCTAATAAAACGTGTCCTAAGTTTGACAAATTTAATAGTTTCTTAGAAACGCGTATTCGGGTTCTTGAAGCTACTAGTACTCCAAACATTGCGGATGCGTAGAAAAACTCTAATATGAAAGTGAATACATCTAACTCTAATTTTTCCTCGCAAAAAGCGTCTAGCCTTACAAGGGGAGCACCAGGGATGTGGGTCCTGGAATTGGCTAAAACTGCAGGAGGTGCTTCTTTATTACAAATAATGAGATACGTGTCACGGGATTTTTATGAATGGGCCTTTCGTTCCTAGACCCAAGCTATTTTATGTGTAAAATGAAAAATTTTTTATAAAAATGTGGTCTCTTTATTTGGCTATAGCTTTCTGAATATTTCTGTCATATAAATGGGCTAGAAAGTTTATAAAAAAGGCAAAAAAAGATTTAATTTAAGCTGTGTCTCATTAAAAAATTTCGATTTAAAAAAAACTTATAAGCTATTAAAAATAGAGTAAGAAAATCACTAAAATTTTCTCATTTTTTTGAAGCATTTAACGGGTGGTATTTTAATCTATCCTCTTACTCTATTTTTAATAGCCTATAACTTTTATAAAAATCGATACTTTTTAATGAAACACAGGTTAAATTAAAGCTTATTTTGCCTTCTTTTATAAACTCTCTAGCCCATTTATGTGACAAAAATATTTCAAAAGCTATAACCAAAGAAAGAGACCACATTTTTATCAAAAAAATTGGTCATTTTAGACATAAAATAGCTCGGGTCTCGGAACAAAAGGCCCATTCAGAAAAACCCCGAGACAAGTGTCTGTTTATTTGTCATAAAGAAGTACCTCCTACAGTTTTAGCCAAATCCAGGACCCGCATCCCTGGTGCTCCCCTTGCAAGTATACACGGTAATGAAAATATGGCTTATATCAAACGTTTATAGGAAACTTGAAGATATTTTCTGATAACAATTGATACATTAACATTTTTTTTCATGATCTATGACAATTTTATAATAAATATTTTAGAAATAATATAGAAAATTTCATAGCTTTTTGTAACACTAATTAATAGAGTTATATTAACAATTGGTCTCAATGTATTAAATTTTGTCCATATTCATGTGACGAATATCAGTGTGTCTGAGTGAATTCATTAATTAAAACTATTTACTTTTGGCTAGAAATGGTTTCCAATAATTAAAAAAATATATGTTTTGAAGTGACATTACGCAATTTATCCTATTTCATTAAAATTTCAAGCAAATGAATAACCAAACGAAGAGAGCACACGCTACTCTTTCGTATAGAGAGAAACTCCCGCATTTAGCCTTCCATTTAGCCTTATTTCAATCACAAAGTGCGCTCTTATCAAACTTGTAAATTCGCGTGCAGGATTTCCAACCATTTGGCTGATATCTCATAAAAACGAATGCCCGACTTGTGCGGGTAAGTAAGTAACGAACGAATGTGCGATCGATCGGAGGGGGGCTTGGCCTTTGCTCCTCCTTTTTCCTTCTTTTGAAAACATCGCAAAAATTTCCATTTAACCTCAGCACTTGAGTTCATACAGGGACGCGAAGAGGGGGGAAGGGGGCAGCGGCCTAGACACGCGCAAGGACAGAGGGGGCTCTAAGAAACGAGAACGACAGCCCTGGGGCTCTTAAAGTGTAGCCGTGGCTTGTATTTACAGAATCAGTACACGGCCCAGCTAGCCCTCGTCGGGGAGTGAGAGAATGTGCGCGTTGCGGTGACGCGATGCCGGTGCTGCGTCCGCAGTCGCAGATATTGTACGCGCCTTTGCTGTCTCGTTAAATTCGCTCCAGTTATCACGAGAATCACATTTTAGCACCAAGCTCGTGAGATCGCGACGGAGAGAAAAGAGAGAAAAAATCACAGTCCCGAAGCTCGTTCTCACTCATCGATTTTCGGAGTGAATGGGGCTGCTTTTTGCGTCGAACTGGAAAGGAATTTGAGGGGATTGAATATTATAGTTCGATTGGCAAAACCGATTTAAGTTAACAGTTTTGGGTGGTCTGCTGCATTTACTCCACGTGCTTATCAAAATAGAACGAAAATATGATTGCGAATGGAGAAAAATCATTTCGATTTACCTCTCGCCCTGCTTTCGGTTGATCGACTTATTGATATCAACAATATTTTTTATATATTACATACATATTCACATAGAAATATTCAAGTTATCTTATGATTCATATCTAAAAACAACAATTTGAGTTTTAGAATCAAAGAATAAAATTATGTACAGCAATGGTTTTCTTATGGAGAGATGCTGTAATTTGAATTTATTGCGATGTATAAAATTGTCAATATTTAGATCTTATTACTAAATGCATAGCACTATGAGTCTACTCATGTGAATTACTTTTGCATGTAAAATAACTGATGTACAAGAATTTTAAACTCAAATAATATTAAGTTGATTCACTAATGAAAAATTTATTTTAGTCGTTAGCTTGCTGAAAATTAATTCACAGTACTCTTATATTAATATACTCTTAGATTAATTAATCTTCTATGATAGGAAATATTATTCTGATATTCGTAAATATTAGTTTTCGTACCATGGGCGTAAAAGTTCTACGTTACGCCCACGGTCCGAACATTATTTTTGGTCATAATAGGCATGGTGCACACTTTACGCCAACTATGTCGAAAAATATTAAATGAAAATTATTTATAATATAAAATAATGAATATTTAAGAAATTTATTATGAAATTACATTGATATTTACACCTGTATATTGTCTATATACCGTATGCTAAATTCTATACAATTTTAAAATATTGCATTCTTCCGAAATCGTGAGTTAAACTAAATTTTAAACGCACGTTAACTACAACATATTTTTCTGAAAATGTAATGGTTTAAATAGACTACCTACGATAAACAACAAAAATTTTAATTTAGAAAAAAAGAGAAAATGAAAGTAGCCAAAGTCTTCTTGAACAGCATTTCACAAAGTTGAGAATTTTGAGCCGTGACATCGTATATAAAAACCGCTGCAAATTCTTTGGCATTTAGCCTCCTAAAAATAATTTATCGATTCCTTTCATTAAATTGAAATTCTAAAAATTAATTTTTTACAAATAAGAAAAAAAATTGCTAAACCGAAAATGCTGGACCAATTTTTTGGGGTAACGAACTTGGTTCGAAGATATAAACAATCTATCTCTGTTCCAAATTTCAAGAAGATTGGTTGACTTTTACTCCTGTTATCATGTCCGAAAGAAAATGCACTTTTTTCGAAAACACACACACACACACACACACGAAAATTTGTTTGCTCAAACACGACGGATTTTTGTGCCAAAAGTCTTAAAACATGTTTTTAAACATTTTTTGTTTCAAAATTTTTTTTAACCATTACACAGCTTCCTCTTAAAGGAAATTTGGAGGAAAATTGTTTGAACCTAAAAGTCTTATTAATGACAGAAAGATTAATGCAGCTCACCACAAAACCGCGCTTTCTTACGATTGATATACATACTAAGAAGGAGAGTCCAGAACCTCCGACGGGGATTGGAGAGTCGATTTCTGGTACCTAAAAATGATGCCCTGCAGTGCTCACATTTCCGTCAAATGGTCCCTTTTTCTTGAAATATGGTAAATTTCATCTCAAATATCCTCTATTTCGTCAAAAAATGATGTCTCTTCTATTGACTGTCACATTGCAAGTATTTATGATACGAAAACGAGGAAGAAAATTTATAAAAGTAGACATCTGAAAACTAAGCTGTGATATGTTAAAAAATATTGGTTTTTCAGGAAATTATAATCAGTCAAAGATAGCGTAAAAAAATGGTTAAAAATATGGCCCATTTAATCGGTTAAAATGAGGACAAATTTTCATCCATTTTCTTATGCTATCTTTGATTGCTTATAATTTCCTGAAAAACCTATATTTTTTTTAACAAATCAGCTTAATTTTTAGCTCTTGTGGTCTACTTTTTAATATAACTACACAAGGGTATAAAAGGCGAATACTTTCTGAACCGAAAAAAATTTCGATTATCAATTTTTCATGGCAATATTTTTTTTCGGTTCAGAAAGTATTCGCCTTTTATACTCGTGTGATAATTTATGACATAAAAATTAAATAGTGAACTACCTTAATACAGGGTATTAACCCTCTTAAAATGTGCAAATTTGGGCATTAATACCTCGTAAAGCTAGGCTTCTTAAGTACCTCGATATGATGTAAATATCAGTGCCATTTAGACGTGATGAAAATTTCGATAAATTTTTATTGCACGTGTTTAATGCGCCATATAACATTTATAGAGATAAAATGAGCTATTATATTTAATAATCTTTACATGAAGTTTTTCTCATATTGAATATAAAACGTTTTAATATTTATGAAGAAAAAATATAATCCGAAATATATTATCGCCTAATGAGTAATTCCAAATAGAAAGTAACTATAAGAAATATGAACTGCGCATGAGCTTATTCTCTCTCCATTCACGAATTCGATAAGTGTAAGCATATTCTTTCGGTTTCCACGTGAAGAGTATAATTCTCCTTCCTTTTTTCAGCGCGTGCGCGTGTGAGGAAACAGCCGCTACAGCGCCGTGCCAGCCGAGTAGGAAACGAGCGTTAAATATTCCAAACGCGCGCGTTCTCGAGACTTTTCCGCTTGCGGCTTTTTTCTCCTTTTTTCTTTCACAAAATGAGCGCACTGAACTGGCCAAGAAAGAAAGACGAAAAGCGCGTAGTCACCCGGAACAGTAAAACACGATTTTTGCCCCGCGCAGACTCTCCGTCCCCGACGCTCATAAAAGTAATTAAATTAATTTATTACATTGAACAAATGAACAGGTATTAAATTTTCTTTTTTATCCCGACTCACGCAAAATCCTCTTTTGTTGCAGCTGTCATTTTTTGTACACAGATGCACAGTATCCTTTCTGCTCTGCAGACAGATAGGAATTACCCGTGGAAAGTAAAACGCTGCGCGTTTTAATGCTAATAATAATTTTGATTATCTCTTTGTCATTATAACATTTATAAGCACCTACGTATGCTTTTCATTGTTGAAAGTCAATTAAAAACAAGCGTGTGTGCACCCACATCCAGTTATACTTCATAAGCGAAGCTCACCCCTTTGTTCTGCTTTTTTCTTTATTTTTCTCGTGTCTTTCTTCTTTTTCGTGTACACGTCGCTGAAATTAAAAGAAAGGAGCGTTGAAAAAAGTAAAATATAACGGTATCGAGAAAGTAAGGGTGGAAAAAGGAAAAAATGTAGTCAAGTGCAACATCCCCTGGCGAGAAAGCATTTTATACAGCTACCTATATAGCTCTGGATCGTCATCGTAGACTGAAACGGAATTCGCAGAAAACTAAAAGTATGGTGAAAGGAAAAAGCGGAGAAAATAAGACAAGAAACCATTCTAAAACTTTTAATAATGTGATTAATATTCAGGGCAATAATTATTATCGAGGGCACGAGATGCTCAATTTATTCTCCTAGATAGTATTATAAATCAAAATACTGATAAGATATTGTCCAGTCTTTGACTAGGATAACAAAATGAAGTATATACTGAAGAACTGAAGAATACTGAAGTAAATGGATAAAAATTGATCGATATTGTTAGTTGTACTTAATTACGAAATAACACTTTTCATCAGTAAGTTTTATGAAGTTAATTCGATGCTAGAATCTGCTGCCAAGCTTTCATTGCTGAAAAGTATAGGCGGCAACTCAAGACTATATAGTTTATATTAATTGCTCTTGCTCTACTAGATTTTGAAAATACAAACCTTAAAAATATGTAACGTAAAGCTATGAAGATAAACATGAAAGGGAAAGTACGTTATCTCTTAAATACTTTGTAAAATCCTAAAACCATTTCAATAAACAATAAATTAATCATCCTGCAAGCAAGATTTATTTATTTTTTAAATTAGTCTTCATTTGCACCCCTATCTGTTTCTCATTTTGCGCCCCCCCTCCCTCTCTCTCTTTCACACACACTGATTTTCGGCAAGTTTCCAAGTTTCGTCACCTCGAAACAGACCAATTGCCGATAAGAGTAGAAAAGAAAACTTCTCGCCCAAAAAAGCGTAACTGCGATTAAGAGGAACCAAAAATTAGTCAACAACGGCTGCAATGTGAGTGAAAACTTAGTAGCGGGTTGCTACTGAAAGCCAAGTTGAATACTATTAGGCTGCATACATAAATAACTGAATTTTTTCATGATTCCGCCAGCCGTCTGACCGATTCCGGAGCGCTTTCACTTGATGCTCGGCGAGTGAACGGATCCCTGAGAGACGTTTGCGGTATGGACGACTGCGCGTGAAGTCTGATCGATGATACGACGCGAATTGCCAAACATTCTTCATCGAATTTAATCTCGTTGATTTACGTGACCCGAAAGCGACTGCACGCGTGATGGGGAGAAGGGGAGGTGGGAGCTAAGGAAATACGAGGGAACAGGAATGCGGCGGGCGCGGCTACAGAATATTTCAGAGGTTGAGGGGGAACCAAATATTTTCTCGCTTCAGTCAAATAGTATTTCCTCACACACACGCACACACACACACGCGCGCACGACGAACCGAAGCTAGTTACACTGCTGCGTATACACTTTATTTTCAAGGCGGGTCACATGATTTTTGTTCCACATATTTTTATAATTTTTTTCTTCCATATTACGTTCTTCAGAATAAATATTGCAGCATAAAGATTAGTATTACGTACACACGATTTCATTACAAAAAGATTATTTCGTCGTTCCCGGATAAGAAGGTGGCTACTCAGAAGCCGATTCAATAAGGTGGCAACTCAGAAGCCGGTTCAACAAGGGACAACTCAGTGGCCGGTTCAAGAAGTTGACAACTCAGCGGCCACTGAGCTGGCCCCTTGTTGAACCGGCTTCTGAGTTGTCACCTTCTTATTCGGGAACGACGATTTAAGTAAATTGTAATAAATAAATTCGTCAATATTTTATTTATTTCTATTGTTTTTTACTTTTCTCTGTGACTTGATTGATTAAAAATATTATTACAGCAATTGTTATGTTGTAAATTATTGAAGATGACTTACAATAAGTAAAATGTAAAGAAAAGTCAAATTAATTACATGTATGGCTAACATTAATACTAAACTGAGTCTTGCTACTCTGGTAGAAACTGATTGCATTTTTTAGCTACAAAATAGCTTTTTTTGCCTAGTGGGCCGAAAGTACCACTTTCGCTCCCGGCGCCCGATTGCGAATGTTGTATTTTCGGCCGCACTAGACAAAAAAATCGTATACTAACCATGGGCGCAAATAAAGAATGCCTCAGATCGCATGTTTGTCACCCTCGCCTTCGGCTCGGGTTACAATTTACATGCGATCTGGGGTATTCTTTACTTTTGCTCCCTAGGTGTGTAATATACTATTAGTTTCATTTGAAATAAAAAATTATTTTAAATAGTAAAAATTCATAAACCATTGAGCAGAACTTACTACATACGGAGCGTGGTGAAACCTGGACGTTGAAGATTCCTAGTAAAAAAATGCAACATTTAAACAATTTAATTTAGCTTGAGGAGTGTAACGCATTCTCGCTAATTTGCAGACAAAAAGGGAAATGCAGTCTCGCGTTTCAAAGTGCGCGCACAATTCGTCACCGTATGCGGATAGACAATTCCCAGCGCGCATTCACATAACAAAGCGTGCGCACACGAAAAGACGTTAAAGACTCGCGTTCGTGCGAGATGGCTTTGCTGACTCTCTTTATCTCCCCCGTCTCTCTCTCTCCATCTCTCTCTCTCTCTCTTGCTCTCTCTATATATTTCTCCAATGGCAGCGCACGCATAATGAGCTTGCACACCACAAACGCGTTTGTTGGTATAGGTATATCTGTTAATGTAACGAGCAACCCTTAATGTCAGGGGGAAAAACGAACATAATTGAGAAAGGGTAATTTATATCATACAATAGGTAGCTGGCGATTAAGAGTTCGTATTCGAAGAGTTGAGATATAGTGACGAACAATTTATTCGCAGCTTCATGCAGGACAATGGATACAGAGCGATCGATATATCGCCTTTGCTAATTCTTTAGGCAGTGATCCCTCGCTCTCGAGATTGTGGCTTTTAACGATGGCGCATTTTTTGCAGTGCTCCGGTACTCTGGGAAAAGCAAAAGCCTCAACAAACTTGCAGCTTTCTGTATAGCTTAACGATTGATTATTGGTCCTCTTTAGGATATTCTGGAATGCCGTCTCTTTTCTTTTCAATTTCCCTTTGAAATATATTTTGCGCTCGCGATCTTTCACCTGTAATACTTTTTCTCTCTTTTAGTCCAACAGGTCACCCTTTCTTTCTCGTCTTTTTTCGCTATATTATTTATGACTTTGTTTGTTAAATTAGTGAAAGCAAATCTTCATCTGCTTTCTTTAGGTTGAAAAATTTTTTATTTTGTCCAAGGATATGTCAGTTTAAAGTTAAATATCGAAAATAACTTAAAGTATCATATTTATACAATTTTATATAGATTTTTGGCAATTTATCAACGTATTTTCGTTTAAAGTTATTTAAGTTGAATATTTTCTTTTTTAATTTGACATTATCTATAACTTTTCTGGACTATGTGATTGACGTATCAAGTAGCGAGTATTTTCCAGCGAAAGTCGTGACCCGCAGAGACTCTGATCTCTTGTAGTGAGAAAAAGATATCTTTCCTGTTGAAAATGTTCATTCGCTAGTATCTATCCACGAGTCCTTGTTGAGAAGTCCCGGCATTAGCCCAGCATGGTCCAAAGAAAAAGTATTGTAACTCCTTAGACGAAAGTGACGAGACCTACAGATCGTATACCAATAATGAAGACTGAAGAGTGAAGAGGTGGCTTTTTAAGTGTAATTGCTTTCAGTAAGGACGCATTGGTAACAATTTTTTTTTTAAATATCAGATAAGTAGACAATATGATTCATCAAGGAAGTGCGTTACTAATTTTGGGTCTATTTTGATACTTATTTTTCATATTCAATTTTATGTTCGATATAAAAATACATGTCATTGTCATTTCAAAACATTTAATAAAGATTTATTTTTCTCAGCTGAAGAAATTATTTCATTTATTGAAACATAGGTCAAACTCATTATAAAAATGGATCATCGTATTTTACCTTCGAAAATGAACTACGAGGTAATAACAGTATTAACTACAAAATCTTATAAAACAATTTCTAAATTTAGGGCAATTATATCTGCTTAAATCTAAAAGTTTTCATTCATAAATTAATTTAGTAAGGAATCACCACCAATTAACGAATTATTAAATTTCCAGGGTACAACGTGTGTGCGCGTGTATGTAAATATAAGTATAATGAATATTACGAATTATTCAGTTTCATAACTGGGAAGACTGTTAACGATAATATATTACAAGAACATTAATTATCCTCAATTAACATAACATGGTTTTATATCTTCTTTGTTATGATGCACTTTAAAAAAAATAATGTAGCTGGGCTGATGGGAACTAGTTCCAACCCGTTGGGAAAACATTAATAATTAAAATACAAATATCTATAGTTTATTGTAGCAAGGCTTAATCTAGTGGTACAAAATAGCGGGCGCTAGGTACGCAAGCGTACATTAAACGTACTACCGGATTTAATGTTCGCTCGCGAGCTACAATACTTGATGAGTTTGTAGACTTTTGTCGCGTATAGAAAAGATGCGTCGCACACAGAAGGGACCTATAGGGAGATAAAACGGAAGAAAACACTTACAGTCAGGTCGACCAGACTCCTCCGACAACTGCCGCACGAGCATTCAGACCCAGTGGACTCCACTGCCCTGGCAGATTGCGGTCAACATCCCTTCCTTTTCTAACCCGCGCATTTACTTATTGGAAATTTTATCATGTATATACTTTGCTTTATCGCTCCAGAAATTATTTTGACTAGAAAGAAACCTATATTTTCCCCACGCTCGCTTTCAATCCGTACCTTTCTTAAGTGTGCAATCTCTGAACAGCACTTTCAAACAGATCTCTGTCTCTTGTAGTAAGCTAAAAGTTTTTCCCATACCTCTACAATCTCTCATCACTCTAACTTGGCCTAGTTCAGTAAGCGGCGAAATTCAGTTGAATCAACGTTAGCTTCTCATGTTGAGGATACTAGAGTCACACCAGTAGAAACATTTGTTTACGTCTTAAGGCGGTCTTACACCTATAGGCCTTTCTGGCTAAAATTACCTAAAAAAATGATAAAAAATATTATTATAATAAAATAATGAA
>UXGD01006582.1:0-12266 GCA_900474315.1 Torymus auratus
AAGTGTCGAAAAATCTATTTATCTATATTTAAATACTTATTTTCTATGTATTTTTGAGGTTATGTTCGATATATATATATATAGTAATACACGCAATAGTCTGGGAAGCTGCTATTTTCCGCCACCATGAACGCTTTGATAGTTTCGCTTACCCCTTCCAACGACCTGCACATAGCGAATATAAGAGAAAAAAAAGAAATTTTGACAATAAATTGGAAACAATTAAGTATTTAATGTTACCTGTTAATCATCTATTAATGGATATATCTTTTGTTAATAATTGAACAGAGAAAAATATTTTATGTAGCAATTTGATAATACAAATAAAATTTGGAAATGACGTATTTTCACATTTTACAAGATATTAAAAGAATTTATTTTAAATTATTGCATAGTAAATGATAAAATTGCAGAAACTTTTAAACTAGTATTCTTTGCAAACAAATGAAATTATTTACAATTGAGAAATTGAATTAAATTCACGAATTTCTATTAATTTTACAAGCATTAAAAATTAATTTTTGTTACTTCGTTAAAGACTAAAATACTTTTAATTTTATAAATTAAACAATAATTATACCTACGTTATACTCGAATATAAAAAGAAAGTAACAAAGGTGAATTAGGAGATTTTTTGAGAAAGAAGTCAAATATAATTTGTTTTATGTACACAAAATGAATTTATTTAGATCTATTTCTTACCAATAATATTCAAGGAAGCAATCATCTTTTATACGATAATATTCATTTCCGCTCTTATACACTGCTCTTTAATTAAAACAGAAAAACTGATGTACATCTTTACCAATTTCGAAATTAATAACTTTCGAACTTCAAAAAATTTCTATTTCAGTTTTTCTGGTTCTATTTGTTCTTTATATCGCGTAAAAAGTACATTGCCTGCTTAATTCTCTATAATTAGATAATCTGTCGCTCATACTTTTTTCAAACTAAGTTACAAACAAATTAAAATAAACTTACACAGGTTAAACGTTGTAATACAAGAGATGTTACTTTTTACGATTATCCCGAATAACTACTTGCTACTAAACTTTTCTAAGACTAATGAGTTGAGTTTTATACAAAACTCGCTTCTGTCGCCATAGAAATAAAAGTTTTGTATCTACAATTGCGCTTCCCCCCAATTTGCATTTTCGATTACTTATAGCGTAATCGCAGTGAAAAATTATATTACTAGTTTCGAGTAAACTTCATTCAAAAACATAAAAATACTGAAATTAAATTATTATTGAAAAATCATTTGACAATATACATTATTTGTGACTGCTGCATTTAAACTTAAGATGTACATATAATATTTTTCAGTTAAAAAGTGTATAGCTGGTGTCACAGTTTTAGATGTGTATAAATCGAAGACAGAATACAGTTATTACAAGCAAAAAAGTAGACGAAATTGATTAAACGTCTCTTTTAAGTCTTTACAAATGCTCGATTAACCTCTAATGAGGCGACAAAGCGAGCTACTTCGGCTTTTTGGCAAAGCTTAGTGTTTTTGTCAAAATGCTTTTGAATGATCATGATTCGACAGCTATGATGCACGATGATTGACTTTTTTCGATGATTGGAACTGCCTACGCGGTTGCGCTTGGGAGTCTTGTTGATAATGACGAGGCTTTGTTATGGAATGATGATTTGAGAAATTATTGGATGGGTGACCTGAAATATAACATATATCATTTTTAAGAAATAACATTTTTTTCAAATAATTTATAACAAAAAAAGGAAAAATAGGTACTTTAAGAAATGAATAAAATGAAAATAAAAAAATAATGAAAATTACAAATATATTATAAATTCAAACAAAATCAGAGACTTTAATAAAATTTATTACAAAAAATAAAAAAATTCACAAATAAATTAATAAAAACTTAAGGTCAGAAAAAAGAGAGAAACTCACCAATAGTTACGATGCAAGGGGCATCGCGGTCGAAAGTAAAGTTATGGCTTTTAATAGGGCTGGTGCCTCTGGTTTTGACGACCGCCACCTCTCTGCTTGCCGCCAAAGCCTGAGCCTCCTGCAACACAACCAGTTAAATGTTTTAGACTAAATTTAACTACTTGTATAAAGAACCATCAACTTTCTACTTCACTATCAAGCCAATACAACAAGTAATTAAACAAATCATTCGACCAATTATTAATCAAATGATATGGAAATTAAAATTATTAAAAAAATGTTACATTCGCATTAATTATTTAAGAATGTTTATGCACTAATTAATCAACTAAATTGTATCTTAGTAAATAAAATATAGAAACTCATAGGAATAAGAGATGCAAAAATTCTATCGAGAGGCTACAGGCTAAGGTAGTAGAGCTGCAGATTTTTTTTTTTTTTTTTTTTTTTTTTTTGCCTTGTCTTTTAATTTAAGACTTGAAACATGATTTTTCATGTCCAGGCAAAATTTCTCTCTTCTTTTTATCCCTTCTATTGCCAATAAAATTTTTTACCATTTAGATCGAATCTCCAGATTTTATATGAACTTACAATTTTGAAAATATTCTGCATACTCTTGCTTGTCTCTTGTCCATAGAATTTCTCATTATTATTTTTATTTTCCTTTATTTATTTGTATGATTGTTTGGAGAAGTTAGGAAAAGCAGGGAAAGTGATATTATTACATGCAGAGAAAATAGAATGTCATGTAGGCGCGTTTGAGGTTTCGTTTTAGAACGTGTTAATAAAATGCAACGCATTTTTATGAACTTATTAAAATATGTGATATGGAACAAAACAATAAGATTAAATTTTTACCCGATAAAATGCTATTAGTACAAAAATTTACAATACTTCTGGGCGAGGAGAACATAAAATTAAAAAGTATGACTGATCCGGTAAATCGGAGTCGAGCCATGTGCGCGAGGGGCAAGAAAATGGTAGGTGGAAAATGTCTTGCAAATGTCTTTTAAAAAACTGTTTAATTGTCTTTAAATGTCAAAACGTACACAAAAGAAATGGAATATTTATGGAAAACAAAGAAATGGAAGACATGGTAGTAATTAAAGTTGGAAGTCAACTAAAGGAACGCTAATGCGTACCTTTGCCGCGTGCACCACCGCGCCCACCACTGTAGCCACCATCGTAACTACCACCGCCATAGCCATAGCCGTCTTCATTTTCATGGAACACACGGTGTAAAAACAAAAGACAATTCCGTAAGTTTAAAAGTTAACTTGGCATTTTCTCATTTGCTTACATTAATAATTAGATTCAATAATATTTATATCTGTTAACGACTCTTCGCGCACATGATCGTACTTTATCAACCTAAATAATATTTATTTTATTTGTGCATATAAAAGTTGATATTTTATTCATTCCATTATTAAAAATTACGGATATATAAATATTATTTTAAATTATATTAATTGTGAAAATGTCAAAAAAGCAGAATTTATTGTAATCCGTAATTTTGTAATTGCTTAATTTAGGGGCAAAACATCGAAACTAGTACCACATAGAATAAAAAATTTCAAGGAAAATTTTTTAAGGTTTAGGTTTTTTAAAAATTTTGAAATGTGTAAAATGATAGGAAAATAATGAAATTTTGTTAAGGAAATGTCAGACCTGAATTTGATTTTATGAATTATATCCAGCATTTTTTCTTACAATTTGCTATTGTCATGCAGTTCAAAAAATCAAATATGGAAATTAATATATTAAAAATCGATATTTGTTAAATTCAAAGTTTATAAAATTTTTTTCTAAATTTAGAAATTATTAAGAAAAAATGCATCGTCGACTTAATGATGTTTAAAATGATATATGACGGGTATTAAAAATGGTTATGGAGTATGAAACAGTTAAATAAAATTACCATATCCGCTGTAGTCATAACCACCATAACCACCATAGCCACCGCCATAGTAGTCGCCATAATTGCCTCCATAACCGTCATATCCACCGCCGTAGCCGCCGCCGTAGCCTCCCTGGCCGCCATAGCCGCCATAGCCTCCTTGCCATCCACCTTGGCCTCCGAAGCCTCGGCCTCGTCCGCCACGCGCTCCGCGCCCTCCTCTACCAATTCCACGCATGCCTCCCATTTCGGGCCTAGGAGTAGCTTTCTTTACTTCAACTTCTTTTCCATTGATAGTTTGTTTGGACGTTTTGAGAAGTTCATTAGCAACTTGCTCAGATTCAAAAGTGATAAAGCAGAATCCTTTCCTTTGGTTTTTCGTCTTGTCGAAAGGCATTTCAACGTCAACAATCTAAACAGAAAGAAAAAATGAATGTAGAACATATACAATTAATTTCGAGTTCATTATAATTAACATATTACATATTAATAAAATACGTACTGTTCCAAATTGGCCGAAGAAAGACTTGATGTCATCGTCAGAAAGCTCTGTTGAAAGGCCTCCAACAAAGATTTTGCCATGACGAGCTTTGGCTTTTTTGGGATCAACTTTCTTGTTGTTAATGATGTGATCTCCATGTGCCATAGCCTATAACAAAAAGCAAAATATATATTAGTTTAAAGTGAAATAAGCAATTGAAAGTTCAATAAAAAAGAGAAAAACCTCAGAGAAGGATTTTCTTCTTTTTCATTCAGTAGCAGAACTGACTTCATAATATCATCATACAAGCAAAAAAAAAAAAATAAATTTTACAAGTTGAATAATCTATTGGGTTCTTTACCTTGTCCAAAGATTCTGCTTTGGCAAAAACAATGAAGGCAAAACCCCTAGAACGGCCAGTGGTTGGGTCTGTCTTGACATTGATACTCTCAATGTCACCAAATGTACTGAAGTGGTCCCTTAATTCCTCTGAAAAAAAAAAAAAAAAAAAAAAAAAAAAAAAAAATTATAATTTAATAAGCTCAGATTCTTATATTAGTCTCATACAACAGTGCCATTCTGTTGTCCGAAGGTGTCCTAAGATAATACACATCATGGCTTATAGTTAATCAGTAATAACTGTCTTTAGTCGAAATAAGAAATTATGAAAAATAATACTCACTGTCTGTTGTTTCCCAGCTAAGTCCACCAACGAACAGCTTTCTACACGATGCAAAACAGAAAAAAAAAATACAAATTAGCATACTTGAATCAAATACATTTTTTAAGGTTTTCCAATAAGTTTAAAATTGTTATATAATTCAATATTCTGCTACTTTTATCCTGGTTACTTAAATATTTTAATTGACATTCAAATATTTTCATTAAAATATCACTGAAAAAGCTGTGAATTAATATTTAAATTTATTTCATAGACAATGTTTATTTTGAAAATAAAACTTAAATTTTCGCATTTATTATCCATAAAAATCCAATATTAGTTTTATTGAATTACAATAAAATGAAAATTATACAATAAATTGGGTTATCGATGACAGGTAAACGAAGTTTCAAATCTGTTGGATTAAAAAGAATTTCTCTCAATGCTTAAACATTACTTTAAATCTAATTTCGTGAAGGAAAGCCAAGAAAGAATGGAAGGAAGTACCTATCATTCAGCGAATCCTGGGTGCCCTTAGCAGACCTGGAAAGGTAATTTTAATTATTGTATTTTGACGAATACCAGGCCTTCTTTTTAACGTTTGATTTATTTGAAATCCGTCAGGTGTTCGTCCAATTCGTTAATTAAAAAAAAAAAACTTAATAAGCTAAAGCTATTGTTAAGAATTTTTAATTTACTATAACTTGGACTCCTGGAATTCAAAGAAGAATCTAAAAGAAACCCTGTCAAAGAAATCTTAAATTTATTTGATTCCGAACAAATTTTACTTTGTAACTATTCAGCACACCGCTTCAATAGGATTAATTGATTTTATCAATTTCGACGTTACTATAAGTATATTACATCAAATAGCAATCAATTACAATAATAAAAACCACAAGATACTGTAAAAATGAGAAAATTGGAGAAATAATTACAGTTACATCAAAATTACAAGAATTACATATCATCATTACAAGAAAAAATTAAAATTACAAATTTTACAAAGAATAATTCAAGTCGCAATTTTTATTTATTTTAAAAACGATCTTAAAAGTTTAAAAAAAAATGCATTTCGTTTAAATGTTCTGATGAATGTCAACCTCAATTGCTGCAATATATTCTTTGTCTTCTAAACTGATCCCAATGGCTTGTATACTCTTTATTACGCAAAATATCTTCAAGAATAAACTCCCTTTTATTTTACTTTAAAATATCATACTTTCTTGGCAAAGTGAAGTTTCGAATATACGCGTATCAAATATTGAAATTCACTTGGTATTTTTAGCAAAGAATTTGAGATCTGAACTCCGCTGCTGATAAATACCGTGGAGGCAAGTGCTTCCGAGAGGTGTCATCTGCACATTGTTGTTGCACTCAGGTGTTGAAGCCGCGTATGCAGCCATCGGCAAGCAGCATTTTCATGGTGCAGGTCCATTGTTCAACCGCTGGCTTGCCACCTGCAGACCAAGCCACACAAATTGGGTTAGTGGCATTCCAAGCTCCTATACCATTTATCATTTGATGATTCTTACAGGAATTTTAGAAGCTTATTTTGATACCTCACTTTAGTTTTGCTAACAATGAGACTGTGCTCCGGCTCACGATGCAAATGGCACTTTTATTGAGGCTTTTAAAAAAACTCAAAATTCGAAATGCATTTTTAACAGTTTCTACATCTACAAACGCCTGAAACATTTATATTATTCTTTAAAAGATTTAGAGCGCCTTTGATATTTTACATTTACAAAAACTGTTTCAAATGGCTTAAAAATCCATCTACATTTATAATCACTTTGCACTTAAAAGATCTGTACAGTACACGAGTATACAAAATATGTCCAAGATTTATTTTTAATGCGTCGAAAACCATTGGAGCACACAAATTTAGAAATATACACTATTTTCACTTGGAAGAGTTTGGAAAAACACATTATTTTACAGTTTAGAAGTAATAAATAATAACTAAAATGCAGCATTAAAATTAATTTTTCTATAGAAAAATCTTGCAGTGATTAATCACTAACAAATATCACATAATACTATTAGATTAAAGTTTATTGATAAGTCTTTGAATCATAGTTTCAGAATAAACTGAAAACAATTATATGACTACTTGATTTATCTGGGTTTACTTCTTGAGTGTCTAATTTACTTCAATATTGTGAATCATTTTTATTCACAGTGATTTTCAAACCAAATATCACGTTTGAAAAATTAATAAACTTAAGATCAGGAATGATATAATACTTGGTTCTTAGCATCCCACAATATGCTATTGAACTTGAACACATGTAATTAAAATTGATTTGATGTGTAAGTATAGAACTAATTTTCCAATACATGTAATTTTGACTTATATTTTCGTACAAAAAAAAGTTACAAAATGTTCAAAATTCAAAATTTTTCATTATTGACTTTATCTGTTTAAATTTTAATAATTAATAAACATCTCCAGCTTAATTTTCAAAAACTTTCATAAAAAAAAAAAAAAAAAAGTAGAAATTCACACAAAACTAAAATTGTATAGTCAATAAATGTTTGGAGTCGACACAGTTTAAAAGTAATATCACCAAAAATGTATGCCTTTAAAACTTGTTTATATCTAACGGCAATCAATATTTTGTACTTTAATAATTTGTCTTATTGTGCATTTGTATTTTTGCAAGGCTTCGCGGTGAAAAATTGGAGATCTGAAGTTTTGGTGATTTGAAGTATTGAAGAATTGGATGCGGAAGAAGCGAACGTTGATCACAAGTAGTCCAAAAGGCAAGATGTATCTCAGTGTCTCGATCTCGAAGTAACATTCAGCTGCAAAAAATGCTCCAAAAACGAAGATTTTCTGTCTCTCAAATGCATTACTTTACATTAACTTTTTACCAAACTATTACAATTTCTCGACCCTGAATACTTAAATTCTACAGATTGATGATAACAAAGATCATGTACAGTTAAATTTAGTGATGTAATTGAACAATTTACCAAACAAATTAATAAATAAAACCTTTTTTTTTCTTTTTCACAAATGATTGTATTAACAATTACGAGCGTTTTTGTTTAACTGCTGAAGTCAATTTTATCGAATATATTATTCGCCAAGCAAAATGACAAACTCACGTCATTGCAACAAGATTCATGCACAAAACGTCCAAATTTTATCTGCAAAGCTAGACAAAAATGTGATGTGTGGCGTGTGGTTTTGTATTAATTTCAATTCCCAAGAACACCTGACTTCCTTAAATAATTAAATTGAAGCTTAAGAATCTAAAAAAAATTTTCAAACAAACTACATTTTGTGAAATACATAAAAGATGTTCAAAAACATGACAATTAACAACTTAATATATTAAAAGTACAAATTACAAACTTACTGTTTAGATTATGAAAATACACATTAAATTATTCATTAACAGAATTTTTGTCTTGAAAAGGCTTTTAAAATCCAATTGTTGTCAGAACAAACTTACCGTTTATTTATACAAATTTTAACCATTATAAAAAAAGAAAAATAGTTTACACCCTCAAAAATTAAACTTTCCAAATTTTGAGAATATTCAGCAATTGTAAAATCAGCAATAACAATTCGTAAGGTATATAACAACGGTGTTTAATACTTAAAATTATTGCAATAATAATAATGAAAATATCTCAGATCAGAATGGAAATTGACTTTTGTTAGCATGGTTAAATGGTACAATCGAAATGTGTTTGAAAAAGTTCCCACGTGCAGTAATTAACGGGAAGAAGGTGATCAGCCAATTCTGTACATAAAAGTGGAGCAGCTAACGGTGCCATTATCACGCAGAGTGCTCTGGGATATGAACGCATCGCACGTATTATACGAGGGGCGAAAAATCAATTTCCAATCTGACTGCAGAACGCGCCATTACAAGGCGAGGGGGTGGGGGGGTAGTGGTGTATAAGTGGAGACGCGCGTAGGAAGAGATCTCGGCGTCGCTGCCGCCGCCATTGAACGCGCGAGAGAAGAGACTCAACGAGGAGTTTCCACGCAAGAGCGCGTGACCAAGCCAGAAGGAGTCGTACGCGTGTCCGCCATTTTTACTCTCAAGTAGTACACACGCGCACAGTGCATGTGTACATGTATATGTATGTGCGTGTATCTATCTATATACTAACGCAACACACGTTATATTGACATTGTCGCCATTAACGAAATTACTAGAACCTTATATACAATATACACTCGCAAAAGTCGTTAGACGCGAGGTACGGCACCGCTCTCGTAGCACATTACATGAATTCCAAGAGAGCAAAATTCCACTGAAATCTACAGCTCCTCCAAGTGCAATCCCACAGTAATGACAGACTCCAATATGTCAATCGAGCTTCGCTGCTCGCAAAATGGCTGCAAATAGCCTCAAGATAATTGAGCGAAGGTGCGATGCCGTCCGATTACAAAAATCTCTCGACCATCCCACTCTGGCGGAGCGATCGAGGCCGCCGCCGCCGCCGCCATTTTTACTACGCGTCAGCTTAGAGCGCAGAGCTAGCGTGACGCCGCTTCTTTTGGCTTGATTAGCGCGCGTCCCGCGCGCCTACCTCAACGACTCGTCTCTCCTCATGCAAGAAATAACGCCCGACGCGACCGCGACGACAAAAAACCACCACTCGTGAGCAAGCAAAAATAACACGCGAAAAACGTGTCTGTCGTGCATTAAGGGAGGGCCGACTGGGCGCGTTCACACTTTTCTTTCGACACCATGGATCGACCAGGGAATAAATGAGGGTTCAGATATAAAGAACAAGAGCGAAGGTTATTTACCTGTCTTCCTGGGTTTCCTGAGAACCATTCTCCTGGGAAGCGTCGCCGCCGGCGCCGGTAGTACCGCCGGTGCCGTTGTTCTCGGCTTCGCCGTTTTGCTCAAAGTTCTGCTCGGCGACGTCCTCGCTGAAGTCCTTGTTCTCCTGTTCGGAAGCCATGGCTTTGTCTGTGCTTCAAGTCGCTGACGAAGACAACGAGTAGTACACGGATCAACCGGTATCTAAGCGACTGAATTGAAAAGAGCGGGAATCCTCTTCTCTTTTAGTCGGGGGCGGTGTGCAGGGACAGAAGAGCTCTCGGGAGATTCTCTCGCGCGCGTCCGAACTGCTCGGCTGCCGAATGGAGAAGAGCGACTTGGTGAGGCCGCGCGCTCTCCCCGCCGTTTATGACGCGCGTCCGCGCTACCGCGATGGTGGGGATAGGCAAGACGAGGGGAGACGGAGGCCGCGACGCTTGCAAGGCATTCTGGGTAACGCGCTCTCAACCAATGGCAAGCTTATCTGCTGCCGGGCAGGACCGTAGTTTGCTCGCAGTGGCGCCCCGATTCAAAGCACACGACGCTTTCACGAACGCCTACCTACAGCTATACAACACGTGTACGGGCAGTGCGCGCGTTTTCCCCATAAAACACTCGATGAGCTTTACGCAGATATCACGTAGCAAAATGTTTAGTTATCGATAAGATTTATCGTTATCGCCGTGACCCTCTGTTTTTTCTAAGTTACCAAATTTTCCATATCGTGCTCTATTTTATAATATATTCGTCCAATTTCGCCGAATTGAGGCGTACTTATTTCATATATTTTGTTGTATCTTTTTGCCAATAGCTTGACTATTTCTCATAAAACGCCTTATTACTATTTTTATTGCCCATTTAATTATTTAATGATAACTGTCTTCATATGTTTCCTTCCCCTTAATTGTTATTTATATTGTAACATAAAAAGCTTTATATAAGTATGAATATACAGTACTTTAATACGCAGCACTGATAATTTATTTGCCGTAGGAAATTCTTTATTCACGTTAACAACACTGATCCAAATAGTTATTGCAAATCTAAATATTGTTTACTGAATATTTATGCATCTAGATGATTAACAGTTACGATATACATCCCTAGAGTGGATTGATTTGCTTTCATTTGAGCATAATTAAACTTCAAATTAATTGAAATGTTAGTCTCAAGCTTGATAATTATTAAATGTAAAAATAGTTTACGTTTTAACAAAATTTTCCATACGCGAGAAAATAAATATTAGTCTATGCGCAGGGTACAGAAAACGAAAGCTTCGACACTGTCAGTCAAGAACGCCAATATCGACGACCCGACCGGCGCGTCTCTGGAACTTAAAATATTCAAACTTTATTTGGTCCACCATCGCACGTCATTTCCATCTTTTAAAAGCGAAAAAAATAACGAAAAATTTTCATCCTAAATTCATCGACACATCTTGGAGTTTCATTGTATTTTTTCTGGAAACTTGATTTTTAGCCGGCGCTTTGCCTGCGTCTTTTGGCCCCGCGCATCTTGGGAAGGCGCTGCGATCGCAGACGATCGGTGGCGTCGTTTCGACGCCGTACATGTACCTACATATAAGCTCCCACACACCCAGCAATGAGCCAACTTCCGCGTGTGCGTCAGCAGCGGCGCGCGCAAACCGGAAATCAATAAAGTGGGGCCGTCGCGTGTGCACGCGAAGCGTCCCGCGCGATTTCCCGTCTTCCCCAATGTCTTTTGCCACTTTCTCTATCTCTCTCTCTCTCTCTCTCTCTCGGTAATCCCCCTTCTCTCCACTATACGTTTATGGGAATAGCACATGAGGGTACTCAACCTCGAGTTTTCCGAGGAAAAAAAGAGACGCCGTTGCTTTTCAGCGACGGTTCTCCGCACGCACTCTTTTCGTATACCTGTGTCCTATTACCTATCCCGAGGCCGCAGGGCGCTTGACCTTGTCGCTGCGGTTCTCTCGAAACGGAGGTATAATGTAGGTAGTCAACGCCATTCTCTTTTTTTTTTCTTTTGTGGAATTCAGAGTGGGTAAGTCCACGTGGTCGGGTCAATGTCTGATACTGGCCGGACTTGCCCATTCGGAGTATAGCTCTTTTTTTGCTGGCCCGGCGATTCGTATTTTCTTACTATACCAGAACGCCACTTTCAGCCTTTCAAATGATGCGTGCTCAATAAAAATTTATATAAAGGGTACTTGTTAATTGAAAAACGGCAATGATTCTGAAAATACCTATATTATACAATAAATTGATATCAAATAAACAAACATTGTAAACAAAATAGAGCATTATTAAGGTGATATAAATGTTGTGGAATATTTGCAAAATGTTCGTTTTCTATAAATAATGTTGTAACAAAATATGACCTATTTATCGAAGATTAGTGTTATATCTCGTAGATAAAAAATTCTATACAATAATAAGATAATAAATGTATTTTTCGACACTCCGTGCGGGAAGTTCGATTTCCCACACGCTTGGCAAAAAGCGTGTGCTCGAAATCGAACTTTC
>UXGD01006583.1:0-12263 GCA_900474315.1 Torymus auratus
AAAAATTTTGGATTTTCAAGTCTGCCTCGGGATTACAAAAAGTTTGGTAATTTTTACTGAAATTTTTGTAATTTTTACTGATTTTCATCTCTCCGTGTACACATACAGATATTCGTTTGAGCACGTATATATTCATACGTACATATATATGTGTGGGTGACACGCTGTCGGTATAGAATAATTTTGATCGTTCGCAAGGCGGCGAAAATTACTCTTATTGACGAGTGTCTTGAACGACATAATATCTATTCAGTGACATCTACCGTTATCCATATATGCATACCTATAACACGTACACATATACACACACATCCATACACACATGCACATACACATATATACATACACACTGTGCACAGCGATTTAAGTTGCTTCTTTAGCTCAGTGTCTCATCTCACGTCATGAAATCATTGACATCATCACGATCACGCGCGTGTGTCTCTCATATATAAATTGGTATACTTACATTTTTCATCCCATTTGTAAAGATTAAAACAAAAAAAGAAAAAAAAAACTTTGGAATTTCTCATGAATTGTTCGTTACGTCATTAAATGCCTAAATGCTGACCATAGGTCATTATGAGCTGTAATTATATACGTATTCTCATCAAGTGCTATTTAGATACTGTGATAGATAACTCCTTCTCTGCTTTACATCGAGCGAGATGAAGTGTATATTATACATATATGTTATATATATCTATATACATAAACATAAATATCATGCTAATTTTAAGGCTGAATTATTGATATACATTTTTAAACGAAGTGAATGTCGCTGATTTTCGGAGTGAATGATCTGATAATCTGAAAATTTGATGAAGCGCTTTATAGAATGAACTCTCACAGATATATACGTGAAAAGTTATATATATACATATTTATCATTGCTGAGCTATTTACGTGATATTATTGAATCACTATATACTTTGATATTTATATACACACCACACAATAATGTAAATACAAGCATATTGACGAAGTAATTGGCGAGTGCATATAGCGGCAACTTATCAGATCATATAGAGAAAAAAAAACAAATAATACTTTTTCAAACCGTATGTATGTAGAGCTTACAAGCTTTCTTCATTCATGCATTGTCACGTATTATATGTGTCCACTCAAGTAGTTAGAAAAGTAACATATATATATACCTGTACCGTAAAAAATGTCATGAATTTATTATGGTCTGAAAGGTTGACACGAATGATCTACATTATTTACATATATAGCTACAATAAAAGTGCTCGTAAAACATTCTCTACCCGTATACTTGCCTCTTGCGATTCTCTAAACTATTATTATATCACACGTAATATTACTATTATTATGTCAACACGTATATAATCACCAAAACATATTATGTTTATCGATCAAAACTGCACATCTCTCGTTGAGCAATTAACTTTTATTATTATTATTATTATTATTATCATTATTATTACCAGCCAAATTAAGCGCACGCTTTTTTTAAAAATTTATTATACTCAATCAATTAAAAAAAAAATATTAATTCAAGTGTCACCACGACACATTTCTTTTTTCTCTATATTTACATTATTATTACTATACTACTGTTATCGACACCGTCACATTAATCTATCAACTAAAAGAAACAAAAAAACGAAGCACTATTAACGACAAAATTCCCATCTAACTCTACGCTCTTTGTTCCGCAAATAAAAAAAAAATCCTTCGCTGCGACGCAACAACAGCTTCCTGGTGTCGTTCCTGGTGGACGCGAGGGGCGGCGCGATGCGGGGTTGCCGGCACAGCGGCGTCAGGGTGATTGTGCCGCCGCGCAAGGCGACAATGCCGATGAGGGTGACCTGCAGGTACCTGAAGAGGGACAAGCTGACGAATCCACCGCCGCTTATGGAGGGCGAGGCGCTTGCCAGCCGCATACTCGAACTCGGACCGGTCGGTGCCAAGTTCTTGGGGTGAGTGTATTGTATATTAATTCTATTTTTTTCTAAACTGTTAATCATTTGTGTGATAAAGAATCAATCTATCTACTTGGATAGAATGCTAGGAAAATTTTGTTCTTTGATGAATTTGGGAATGATAAATTTCGAGTCATCTTTGCATCATGCTTTCGTTTACCGGAACAAACTGTTATATCAGAGTTATATTTATTCGTTTGAAGTGTGCAGACTGACTAATTGCTGAAATTCTAAAAAAGTTTTTGAAATACTGCGAAGTTATAAGAGTTTCATTATCATAATGGACGCCGTGACATCATACGTAATAAAACGCCCGGACGGATGTTGTTTATGACGAATAGTAACGTTTTAATTATCGGGCCGGGGAGGAAAAAAAAAACTTCATTTCAAAAATTATAAATCTTCTGACGCATATCTATGTTCTGTTTTCCTTTAAGTCTATAATCTCGCCTCGCTCTCCGTTCTTTTTCATTATTCTATTTTTAGTGTTTACTAACGCACCGCCGCGTATTTTTAGGCGTTATGCAGCTGTAAGCCGTATACCGCTTTGATTTGTTTTTTCTTATCCAATCGTCTCTTATATATTTTTCTTCGATTTTTTTTTCGCCCTTGTTTATTTGAAAACCGACAAATTTCCTCCGTCAATTCTTTTATCGCAATCGTAAAGCCTAAAATTAACTCAACCGTCCAAAAATAAGATTATATCCCTCATAATATTTCGCATGACGCTTACATAGACATTTTGTATAATATAATTGGGATTTTACAGACCCGTTATCATCGAAGTGCCACATTTCGCCTCGCTGCGAGGCAAGGAGCGCGAGATCGTTATCCTGCGATCGGACAACGGAGAGACTTGGCGCGAACATACCCTGGAAGCCAGCGAGGAGGCCGTACAGGACGTTCTAAACGAGAGCTTTGAAGGAGAAGGTGCGCAACTCATTCCTCCCTCACACACTCTCGTACTATCCAATTATTATTATTGAATGTTGTATTTTTTTGTTGTTGTTTCGTACAGAATTAAGCCAGCTAGAGGATCTCCAGACCTCGCGTATCGTGAGGATACTGACAGTCGACTTCCCGCACTACTTTGCCGTGGTGTCGCGCATAAGGCAGGAGGTGCATGCGGTGGGCCCCGATGGTGGCACCGTGTCATCGACGGCAGTGCCCCAGGTTCAGGCCATTTTCCCCGCGTCTGCGCTCACCAAGAAAATAAGGGTTGGATTACAGGTAATGTGTATGGCTGATGAAATAGAATGTATTTACGTACAATTGACTTGATTAATTATTAAAATATAATAATTGTGTCCAAATTACGATATGCCCTCAACTTTGCACAACTAACCATAAATAACAATTTGTTCATCCTTCTTACCGTGTTGTAATGCTTGCTGGAAAATAAGGGCAAATAAAATAAGAAGAAAAAATAACGAAAAACATAAATATATAATTCGGCAATCCCGTCCATCCAGGCACACCCGATACCAGCGGAGCTTGTAGCAAAGCTCCTGGGCAACCGGGTGGCGGTCTCGCCGATCGTGACGGTGGAGCCGCGTCGGCGCAAGTTCCACAAGCCGATAACACTGACGATACCGGTGCCCCAGGCTGCCAACAAGGGCATGATCAACCAGTACCAGGGCGACGCCCCGACCCTCAGGCTCCTCTGCAGCATAACTGGTAATATATGCTTGCGCGTAACATTATAGGATATAAGATGGAGAGGATGAGATAAGGGCGCCAGGCGATCGACTTCCTCGTCAGCGTCGTCCTCAGGGAATCGTATATAATATAAACATACATATATACGTACACGTCTCCTGGCGAGAAAATCTCTCCGCATTCGCAAGATTATACGTCTCTATTTGTGTGTGTGCGTGTGCATGTGGGATGCTCTATTTATCTATATACGATATTATTATTATCTATTATATATTATATGTACTATGTACGTTTTTTGTTTTGAAAGATGTAGACAACTGTCGGATGGTGTATTGTAACTTGCGCGGTGGATATTTCTGGCTGGGAGACGCGAGGATTGGCGCGCGAGAGCTGGCGCTCGATCTATATACTAATTTCTTATAATACTCTCATAGATGACATCTTGTTGAATTATCATTGTTGTATACATATATCTTGTTGTGATTCATTGTTAATGCTTGCGTATTGTTAGGATTGAGTCATTTAGGTATGGATCATTTCTTACAACGTAGATTTTAAAAATTTTTTACTATTACTAGCGTTCGTTGTGAATCAATATATATGGCTTCTTTTCTACCTTATTATTATATATCAGCACACTCGTTTTCCTTTTAATCGAGCAACTTAATATACTTGTTACTATATATGTGTACAAAGAATTTCTTATATACATGTGCTTCGTTCACTTTGATTTATTTATTACGGCTATTTTAAGAGCTTACAAAAGATAAAAAAAAAATATTTTCAAAGCTATAGCTTTTTTATTATTATATATTGTGTGCTAAATTTCACATAGAATGTTATAATGGCTTACCTTGTACCTATATGAATTCTTCGGGATTTTTGTAGTGTATAATGGTCAATAATGAATACATAATATTGCATTCCATTCAGATAAACATTATGCAATGATTACATTTCATTATTTCATTTTTTTTTCACGACGACACGCTCACGCCACTGTTTTTCACTTCATTTAAGCGCTTTCATCAATATCTCACAATTCATTCATTCATATGTACGTATTTTATTACAAACACGTATCATATATATATTATTGCTTTAATATACAATCATTCAAGATGTACGATTATTTTACATTCTTTCGCAAGCATTATCAGTCAATTACCATTGACACTTTCTTAAGTTTCCTTTTACAAGAGTCATAAAGGCACGCGTCAACAGGCACATTCCTCAACGATTTTAAATATAGTCGTTCATCTCTTTTTCCAACCAAATGGAAAAAAAAAAATAAAAACTATATTTACCATCGACAATTTAAATATGAACTACAAATCTTCACGTTACACACACATGAGTCACAGTCACGCCTCATGACGTACCACAAATCGTTACTTACTTAACTGCAGCACGGACATATTCTAATAATTTTATTGGACTTGGCATGTATGTCGTTCAGGGGGTCCGTCTCGGGCGGTCTGGGAGGATGTGACCGGCTCGACGCCTTTGACCTTCGTCAAGGATTGCGTCTCGTTCACGACGACCGTCTCGGCACGCTTCTGGCTTATGGACTGCCGGAACGTCACCGAGGCCACCAAGATGGCGACCGAATTGTACACTCACGCCACGCACGTACCTTTCATGGCTAAGTACGTGTGCATCCTCATTATACCACCACCGATCTCTGCTATACATTATCGAACAATAATATTTATTATTTTTGACGCTCGTATTTTCCCCCTTGTAGATTTGTAGTTTTCGCTAAGCGCGTCGATATATTGGAGGCGAGACTGCGCGTGTTCTGCATGACAGACGATAAGGAGGACAAGACCCTCGAGCACCAGGAGCACTTCACCGAAGTGGCGAAGAGCCGCGATGTCGAGGTAAATATTCATGCGGAGACTTGCATACCTCGACCATTGCGCATTATGATTAATACCAACACCGCGGTGTTGTTTCATTAGGTACTCGAAGGCAAAACGCAGTACATGGAATTCGCGGGCAACCTCGTGCCCGTGCTGAAGAGCGGGGAGCAGCTGCAGCTGCCGTTCCGCGGGTTCAAGGAGAACAGGGTGCCGTTCACGGTGCGGATAAAAGATCCGGACGCGGCCGACATGATGGGCCGCATCATGTTCATGTGCGAGCCGAAAGTTGCTAAGGGAGAGCAGCCGCAGACGCCGATTTGTACATTGAATATTCTTTTACCCGAGAAGATCGCCCCCGAGGCCGGCAATTCGGAGCTCGACCTGCTCGAGCTGTCCAAGAATTATAGTTTTCTACGAGACGGTGGCCTGAGTAAGTCGAGATATTATGGAACGTTATATATCCGTATAACTCTCTTCATTGGAGAATTGATAAAAGAAACGAATGAATGTGTGTATTGCAGGTAGGCCAGACGCTATTCATCGCGCAACGATTCGTTTGACCGATATAGCCAACCTTCTCGACAAGGATTGGGAGAAGCTCGCGCTCGAGCTGAACGTCAGTCCGAACGAGATCAGCCAGATAAAGGAGGAGAATCCGGACAAAGCGGCCCAGCAGGCTACTTCGATGTTCAAAGTCTGGCAGGCGAACGGAAACAAAGTCACCGGTGAGTTCGCGTACTCCTTTTCTTCAATGTTTTGATGACAGCGCGTGTATTACAGCCTGGCTGCGGCCTCTCAAGGCCGTCTCTTTCTCGTTGTCGCTTCCCACGTTATTATTTCCCACCTAGGTATTATAAATAGCTCCTCGCTACGGAATTAAAGGCCGAAAAATGTTAAAAATGAGAGACAAAACGTGTCATCGTCAGCGCACGCGCGCTCGCGTAAAAAAACCTGTTTCCACGTCGCGCGGCGAAGGTGAAGTAAACACACGTATAAAAACGATTGAGTCAGACGTGTGGAATCTGTGCAGAAGCGTAGTCGGTGATGTCATCATTCATTATTATGCTTGACATAAAACCCATGGACCCTGCGTCGCATCGGCTCTCCCTCTTTCTCCCCTCTCCACTTCCATCTCTCTCGCTCTACGCTCGGAGTCCGTTCGCGCCGGCTAATCGCGCTTACGACGCGGTATGTACGCGCGCCGCTGCAGTGTGCGGGCAAGCCTCGTTATACTGTAATCAGCGAAAATAACAATACCATATACTCTCCTTCTCTGGCTCAGTGCTCGAGCGACCTGCGTGTGTAAGAGAGTAACGCGAGACGACCAGAGAGCAGAGGTGTATTATTTGGAGTGTGTGGGTGGGCGCGCGCGTGGCGCATTGCAACTCGCGGAGGGAGTGATCGACTTTTTATATTCGCACTAAAAAGAAAAATCTCCGCTGCACGGCTTTACGATGTTCATATCGTTGTACCAGGAGTACGAGACCGAACAGCCGCAGCAGTACAGAAGCGAATTGTTAGTGCTGTTCAAGCGCACCCCAACGACCACGACGACGACTCTTCAAGAAAGAGTTACTCGGCAGGAAGGTCCGTTCGTAAATGGGAGAGGGAGAGAGAGAGAGAGAGAGAAAAAAAAACCGAAGTATTTTAGCGCTTGAAATCGTGTAATTGTCGATCGAATTTAATTTGCACGACGGAATCACGCGGCTGCTGCAGTGCAAAGTCATTACGGCAATTGCAGTGATCATAAAACGGCGGAATGAATGCGTGAGAACGTGCAAGGCCAGAAGTGTTATTAAATATAAGCTGTTTAAAAAAAGCATCAATTATTTTTTAAATAAAAATAAAAAAATATTATTAGCGCGACTGTAGTAATCTGGCAATATCGTAACGATTTCATATGTTTTTTGTGTAGGAAACACTTTGGAAAAGGCGCTGAATAAAATTGGTCGCGAGGATATAGTGAAAAAATGCATATTTAATGTCGAGTTAGTAACCGATGACGTCGAGAAAGCTGTTGCTCGCGTCAGGTTGGATCAACCTGGTTTCGACTCCCTGAAAGAAGAATTGGGTCCATCGAGAAATACGTCTCTTAGGCGAGATGCAACGATGGATCCCAAAATGGACCCCGATTATGAGGAGCCCGATAGGATGAAGGTATGCCAAAGCTTGGAGCATTTTTATCATCCATTTTAACTGTTTATTTACATATTCGCTTTATCTTTATTATACGTACTGTCTTCAATTCTTTGGGAAGCAATCAATCTTTCGTTTGTTTAAAAAAAAAGTTACTTTATCTTTACTATTGTTTTGGCAATTATATATCAACATGTCTTATCGTATGTACAGGACTCTGAATCCGTAGAAGACCTTAGTACTACCGGAGGAGGGCAGAAAACGAGTAAGTTGTCTTAGCAAACTTAAAAGCTTCTTTTTTCTTTAATAGTATTGCAAATGCTGTAAAGAAACATTTTTCTAAAAGTTTTATAATAGATTTTTTAATTTTAATATTCTTCGGCTGTTATGGCTCTTCCGATTCATTATAATGTCATTGCGTGATTCACGGCATTGCTAACTTCCTACGCAGTAAGCAAAGTCGTGAATGTGTTGTCAATGCTATTTGCAAGCACATCTTTTTGACACACACTTTTCACAAGTTTTTTCACTTTTCTTTGAAAGCTTAGATCACTTACGCTGATGTGTAATCGTGACGTAATCGTTTTCATGTGAGATAATTAAAACATTCAATATATGTATATTGGCAAACAAATATTGCATTTTTAATTATGACTTTCATAAATTCCTATACAATTAATAAATTGTACGTGTTTACTTACAAATAAAATCTCGTAAATTCATTATTAGAGCAATAAATATATTTGTTATTTCTCTCTATTCACTGTTCGTTGCTCATGTTTTTTTGCACTTAACAGCCAAACAGCACATTACTATTACGAATGGCACAGTTTACAACGCTACCTCGACCCCCATCAAAGATAAATACGCCAGTGATGAAAAAGAGCTCGGTGATATGATGGCTGATTTTATTGAGCACAAATTTCATACCACTGATACAATGGTGAAAAAATCCCGCGATGAAATTGATGATGATAATAAAAAGCGACAAAAGGTCTTGGCTGACGCTAACAAAATAGTTTCCGGTAAGTAATTATTGTATGCATGTTAAATATTCGGAGGGTTGAGGGGCTCTGCTTACTTCAAAGAATAAATTCTAACGACATCGAACGGCGAAAAGCTTTTTTTATAATACCAGCTGTAAAATTTCGTATGTGACCAAAATAATAAGTTTTTGCAATTCGATGTCAAACATAATTTTTGAATTCGTGCTTGTATTAGCACAGGCTACATGTGCAACTTTCTCTGCTACACCTTAGCCTTTTTAAATTTAACCGATTAATTATTTTTTATCTTTATTTCTAAATTAAAACAGGTTTTTGGAAGCCAGTGCCGATTTCTACGAATCTTTGCAGCTTGCTTATTAAAATTGAAATAATCAATGTGTAACATTTACTATAATTTCTTAGCAGCAGATTTTTCTATTACTGACCTGCTAATAAAGCTCTATTTTCATCTTTTATTCTCTTTTGAACAAAAATTTGTTTCAGCGAGGTTACGCTCTGCAATTATTTGGCGTTGCATGTACAGCCTATCTGTGTTGGCGCACGGAGCAGCTGTCGATTAAAAATTTTTTTTCTTAATATTCACACCCACCAATGCTCACTTTTTATTTCTGGAGCATACAACATTAAATTACTAATTCATTTGATACTAATTATAATAAATATTTTTAACACTATTAATACATATGTAATGTGAATTTCATATACATGATAACGTAAAATTGATACTAAATTAGTTTTTATCCTGTAAAATTTTACTTTCAACGAATTTAAACTTCATCTTTTGTTACAATTTTTCGTCAAAGTAGATTTTGATTAACATCTTTTCGATCAGTAATAATTGTTAAATAAATTGGAAATTATGATGGCTGCTCCACAGCACGTACACTTCTCACAAACCTTATATGGAAGTCTAACAGCCGTTATTATTATATCAATGGGCAAGAAAAAGCCAACCAGCTTTCACTAATGATGAATACAGAATATAAAAATATATTCATAATAATATTTCATTTGAAAAATAATTTTAGATAGCTAAAATATACAATAATTAATTAACAGGTGTAAAGCAAGACGCTGAGAAAGAGATGAGCAAGTTAGCGAAGGAAGGGTGGTCGGTGGTTTGTGATGACGATGTGCAAAAAAATAATGAGGTGGAATATGTTATAACGCAACCGAAACATTTACTAGATGGTAAGAGCGATACGCTTGAACCAGATATTATACAACAACAGTGTACTGTAGGAACCGATGGTAGTAGAACTATTACAACCGTTACTACTACAACTATTGTTAGAACTAGTGGGGGTACAGAAAACGATGCAGCGAAAAGTGATTCTAAAAATATAAATTATATTAGTACAGACATTCCGAAAAATGCAATTACCCACAGTATTGAAACTGTAGAAATTATTAAGGAGGATACAATACGAATTCCGATTGAAGATAAAGAAAAGCCTCATATTTTAGAGACTAAGAAACAAAAAGACGTAAATGGAAAAGAAAAAATTGAAGCTGTTAGTGGCAAAGAAAAAATGTCAAAAGAGGGGAAAGAGATTGATGAAACAATACAAAAAGATAACATAAAAGTAAAATCAAAAAAGGATAAAGAAATTAAAGAAAAAACGAATTCTCATGATCAGAAAAGTAAAACCGTCGATGACACAAAAAAATCAGCGTATGAAGTGGTTTATAATACACCAAAAATTTCCGATACCAACATAAATGATGATTCCGAAGGTGAAGAAAAAAAGAAAGATAAGTCTGGTGGCATTTTTGCAGGAATATTTAAATCGCCTAAATTAAAAATAAATAAAACAAAAGGCTCTAATGAAGTCTCATTTGATAGCGGTGATGAAGATACAAAAATGGCTACTATAAAACTTTTAGAAGACATTAAAAAATCTTCAGATTCAGCACTTGCCCATGATGATTATTCTTCAAAAGATTCCCCTAAACAAAATGGAGAACAATCACAAGATATGCAAACAAGAGAACTTCCTGCAATATTAGACGGACAAAGTGAACAAAATAAAGAGAAGAGTGCTGGATTTTTCGGAAAATTCAAAAGCCCGAAGCTAAGAAATAGAAGTAGAAGTCGTTCTAAGGAAAAACAATTTTCTAGTGATATCTCGTTTGACAGTGGCGATGAAGAAGTGCGAAAACAAACTTCAACATTTTTAAAAGATATTCAGAAACATACGGATAATCGAGATGATCCGGCATTAAAACCTAATACTAATAAAGATACCAAACATGAAAGTACAAGTAATATAGAGAATGTAAATGTTCCCGATAGTGTAAAAGAAAATGAAGAAGAAATATTAGAATCCGCAATAAAAGATACAGAAAAAACTGGTGGATTTTTCAGTATGTTCAAAAGCCCTAAGTTGAGAAGCAAAAAATCGTCAAGAGAAAGCAGCGTTTCTAAAGAAACATCTTTTGATAGCGATGAAGAAAAATCAAAAACAAAACGTCGGTCAGATATTAAAAAACCTGAAAAAGTAGTTCCAGAAAATGTAAATCAACCCATCCAAACTGAACAAATAGTGAAAAGTAAACAAAATGGCGCAGAATCATCGACAACACAAAGCAAAAAGGATGTAGGAGTTGAAGGAAATTTTATCGATACTTTCAATGTCAGTGACGATGCTAAAATTGCTACTGCGCAATTTTTAGAAGACAGTAGAAATGCGGCCGGCATCATTGATGCTTGTCCTTACAAATCAAATTATTTATATAAAAAAAGTATAGAAATGCAAAATGAAGATAATGCTAAAAATGAACATGGCCCAAAAAATAACGATGCAGAACAGGAGATAATGCCGATAACTAAGAGCGTAACAGATACTGATGGTACTGAATCTAAAAAGGCTAAAGAAAAAACTGGAGGATTTTTATCAGGTATCTTCAAGGGAGCCAAAAATGCCGCAGATGGAGTAGTAGATGAAGTAAAAGAATTTGCCGACGAAACAAAGCAAGAAGCTTTGGATGAGGAACGAAAGGCACAGAAGGCAACAAAAAAAGCGACAAAGGAAGCCAAAGATGGAGCAGACAAAGCAGCTCATGAGGCCAAATATGGTTTAAGAAAAGTATCCAAAAACATTTCTGAAACAGAGAAAAAAGTAGGAAAAAAATATATGAATACCAAGGATGAACTTGTGGATGCTGGCAAAAAAGTCGCTGATGATACTCATGATGCTCTAGAAGCAGTTAAAGATAAAGGACACCACGCCAAAGAACAAATAGAAGACGCTGCAAAGAAATCTTCCGATGAAGCAAAACAAGCTGCTCACGATAAACAGCAAAAGGCAGATAAGGCAGCAAAAGACGTCGCCGAAAGTGCTGACGCCGCTGCGAAGAGAGGCAAAGACAAAACTAGTGGTTTCTTGTCGGGCATCTTTAAAGGAGCAAAACATGCTGCAGATGAAGTAGTGGAAGAAGTGAAAGAATTTGCTGAAGAAACGAAGCAAGAGGCACTGGAGGAGGAAGAAAAGGCCAAGAAAGCGGCTAAGAAAGCATCGGATGATGCGAAACATGCAGCTGACAAAGCAGCGAAAGATGTAAAAGATGGTTTCGGTAAAGTATCTGTTAAGATTACGGAGACTGAAAAGAAGGTCGGAAAAGAATTAGATGACGCGAAGGATAAAATACAC
>UXGD01006584.1:0-12263 GCA_900474315.1 Torymus auratus
TATATATATATATTATAAAAATATATATAAAAAATATTTACTTATAACTTACAATTTTTTTAAAAATAAATTTTGATCTATATTTAGTCCATACTATGTAGTGTAGGTATATAGTTGTATTCAAATGTTATGCAAGTGTGTTTCTGAAGGATAATATATGTTTGAGTACTTGCTGCTATTTTTAACTGCTAGTTTTCTGACCGTGATCTCGTAAATAAAGAAGCTAATACTTAGTACACATAAAACAAGAAACATTGCCTTTTTGGAAAACGTTAATGTATATTTAGACACAAACTTTCATATAAGTGGGTATATATAAATGCAAAGCCAAATAATTTCATTAACGTATAATAGTATTATATATAACAATTCTTATGATAAATTTTCTTGTACATCCATCTGATGTAATTCGTATTTATACGAATATTAATATAAAAATCATGGTCATTTCTTGCGAATCTCGATACAACAGCTTACAGTAAATATACAATAATGCATGCTTTAACCAGCTCCATGTTCTCATCCCTCCTCAAAACACTGCTTCTCTCCATCCCCATCACAAAACCTCCAACACTCGAAAGAATCCACATCTCTTCCATCCCAAAATCCAATATCCAAATCACTCAACCGTCCCAGCTCATCAATATACTTCGATTAGTCGGCAATTTGACGATCGCCGCTCGCGCCGTATAAAGCGATCGCTCCCTCTCTCTCTCTCTCTCTCTCTCTCTCTCTCTCTTTCTTACTGGAGGTGTAACGACCTCGGCGGAATCCTTCCGTCCTCGCGCGTGGGCCGCGCAACTACCCACGCGCCCGCGTGTGCGCGTACAAAGCCGAGCGCGCCAGAGAGAGAAAACGTCTCCGCAAATCTCCGATGCGTCTCGCGGTCTATTAACACACTTTTCCATGAACACATGAGTGTATTTGTGTGCAGAGGTAATTATGGAAGTGGGCGATTGCGAGTGAGGGGTTTCGGCGTAAGCTCAGTATACTTACAATGCTGCACCTACGTTTTGTAGTAGTGGGGATCGGTTTTGGGGACGGGACGCTCGATGGAGCGTGAACCTTGCGGAATGCCTTTGCGGATGGATGGATGTGGATGATGTGCTGCTGCTACTTTTGCGTGTAATCATACTGTAATTCGGTATGTAGGGTTTGGGATGGCGAAATTCATTTGTCAATTTTTAATAGACTCTTATGAAGCGTTATTATTATTATTATTATATACTCTTATCGTTTTATATGTATGCATATGAGTTTTTTTATTTTTTGTATATAGGGTTGGGACGATTTGTTCGAAAATTTGTTACTATTCTTTTTATATACTTAAATATAATAGTGTAAATGATAAAATACTGTATTGAAATCACCCACATTTTCTAACCAATACATTAATATAGTAAATTAAGAAGGTTTAAAAGGTCAAAAAATATTTATAAGCTAACGAGGTTCATGTAACCAAAATCGAACTTTTTTTCAAACTTTTAAGTTTTTAACAACTTCAGAATTAAATGAAAAGTGTTAGACACATTACAATTTGATATACCTAAAAAATTCATTTTCATCTATACATGCATTTTGTAATGCAAAAAAGAAGAAATAAAAAATTTTCGAACCTTATTCGTTTCCACCTCTAATTTTTTATGGTGACCTTGAATTTTTTATGTTGAGTATTGGAAAAATACGTATATTATAGAGTTTTATAGGTTTGTTTGTTACAGTCCCCAATAGGTTTATTGATTGTTATATACTATTTTGGAGGAAGATAATTATGAGAAACAATGAAAGGAAAATGTATAAGTCTATAAATATAAACATAAAAAGAAATCATGTATTACAGAACATTATTCTACGAACTTTTAATCGTATATATTTATTCGTAATGGTTAATTACTTTTTGTCAGCGTGATTTACAATTCGAACATTACACGTAAAGATGGCAGTGATAAATACATTCCGATCGAAATGAAATTACTTTCGAGCGCAACTTTCTTTCTTGTAGCGTAATTAGCTTCAATCAATTCAATAACATTTATCATCAGAATTAATCACTCTTACACTATTTTACCGCCCATAATAGCTTTTAAAGCGCACGATTATTTTTCAAGCTCACGTGCCGTTCTCTTTCTTTCATCTGTCTCTCTCTCTCTCTCTCTCTCTCTCTCTCTCTCTCTCTCTCTCTCTCTCTCTCACACACATACACATACACACATATGCTTACATAAAGCAGCCGATGTGTCCTAAATATTTTTCCGTCTCGAATCAAATATATATTAATTATGCTAATGAATGAATATGATTATTCCGTATAATCGAAATACGGCGGAACGAGTGACTCGGCATATTGTATTCGGATTGAGCTGTTCCTCTTCGTATGTTTTACTTAAAAAAAAAACTCGGATATATTGTGTCGATGGGAACAAAGCCAGCTGTATATATTATACGATCAATGCGATCGATTCCAAAAAAATTGCATTTTACTTTACAGCAAGCCGAATATGTTTTCGTTTTATTTATAACGCCAACTCGCACGCATATTTTTTCGAAAAACACTCAAATCCTATTAGATATACTTCTAAAGCCTCTTCGGCTCTGTACCGCATCGAAATCGGCGGCTTTCGTAATCCTGTTAAAAAAAAGCCGATTGATTCCGCTACAAATTTGCGATTAAGTCAATGGGCATCGCGGGCAAATGCACACACGTATACACATAGGCATGAGTATATTCCAATAATCTCACGAGGACGAACGAGCATAAAGCTCGCGTGCCTAATTGGATGTGGATTTTGTATTTAATTATAAGACCAATCCTATCGAAACCGTTAAAAGATAAATCTATAACCGAAGCGTAACAAACTGAAATTATGACATTATTATCTTCGAAGAAGATGTGCCCAAACTTCGCGAACACCTGGCCGTGACAAAGCGGAGCAACGCAAACAATATCTCTCCTCTCAGCTGATAAAACATAAGGGCACGCGGTGCGAGATAAGATTAGATCCGTGTTTACGATCACAGCAGGCCGACTCCTGACGCCATCTCTCGCGCGATCCCATGACTGGTGTGTATATGTGTGTCTACCTCATGCTTACCTCATCACAGTCGGTCGTGCGCCGCGCGAATTCTACAAATGCGAAAGAGAGTATAAGTTGTATATATATAGGTGCGCGCGGGACACTCGCTCGTAAATGACTCTTCGCGTTTAGCATATGAATGACCGACGAATGTGGGACACGCGCGCGGTCGAGGAGAAGAGGATATACAATGTTTTTGTTGTGTCGTTCAGATGAGCGAGCGAGTAAGTTGATGCGTTGACGATGGGTGATGAATAATGTGGTTGTTCAGTATTCGCGTGTATGTGTCTAATTTAATAAAAATCTTTTAGTGTGTAAACGTTTGTTCAGGAGGTTGCTGATTTGAGGAATGATGGAATATGTTATTTTTGCGTTTCGGAGATTTTTTTGGACAACTTTTTTCGAGAATCCGTGAAGCAGGAACTTGCAATTACAATTGGATATAAACGCTTTTGATTAAATGAAATGTGAAGCCAATTTTTTTCAACTATATCATTCACTTATTTACTTAATACCATTTATTATTTTATGTTTTTGATTTTCTTATAGTTTTATCAATATAGTAAATAAAAGCCGTTAATGTCACAATTTTATGAAATTTAAACTTATATAATAAATATATGAATTTTTCGTCTCGACAATTACTTTATTTATGTACACTATTTGTATAACCCTTAAGACCGACAATAAAAGAAAAAAGAAAAAATTTACAATTATTTACTTCGCATGGAATATTAAGGTAATCATTCCAAATCCACTACCACTTGACACTTGCACCATATCGTAATGATGAGCAATAAAACGAAACAAATCGAAAATCACGCTCAAAAATTTCGGAGCAAACACATCCACTCATTCGCCCTATTATTCATCCTGCCGGCATCTCCAAACACTACATCCTCCGTCATTGTTAAACCAAGTATATCTTCAAACCCTCGCCAATGAGCGGTAAACACCACCAAACCCGAAACTTTCTCTTTTCTTTGCCATATTCCCCGCACCGATGTATACCTGGCTCCTCTCTCTGTGCTTCACCGCCTAATCCTTACTCCCCAAACATCCTCTGCAATAAATCATCACGATTTTCCCGCGCCGGATTTAAACCTCAACGCCGAGATTCCCCGCGACGCCGTTGGATGTCGCCACCATTGGGATTTACAGACTCGCTGCGACGTTGCCAGTTTACATCCTACAATATATATCTCCTTCTCGCTGCCTCTCTCTTTATTGGTGCTGCCTCTACAGCAAAACGTGGGAACCCTGCTACCTCTCTCTGTCTCTCTTGCACCCACAGACGTAACTCCCCAACGCGTCTCCTGCTGTAGTGCTGTGTATATATACGCGGGCCAGTGTACGTCGCCAGCAGAGCACATAGCGGTATATTCCTCCTCTCCCGTACCCCATGCACATGTATGCGTCTGTGTACGAGGTATAGGACGAAAGAGCAAGAGAGAGAGAAGAGAGACGGGGTTATGCGATGCGGCAACGTCCGCAAGGGCGCTAGTCGTTCTGCTCCGTTCTCTCTCTCTCTCTCTCTCTCTCCCTCTCTCTCTCTCTCGGCAGGCCAGCCAGAGAGAGCCGCAGCCGCAGCAGCGGTGCCAGTGCTCTGCGCCGCCGCCGCCGTGTGTGTTATACCTCCGAGCGAGAGAGCGCCGCCGCGCGTTATACACAGCGAGCGCAGCAGCAGTAGCTACCCTACGTCCGCTCTCCCTCCCCGCGCTCGCGTTCGATCGGAGCCCAGCAGCAGCAGGCTGTGGCGAGCAAGTAGCAGCGCAGAGCAGTCTGCACCTTAGTGGAGTTTAAGTACGTGGTGTTCCGGGTGCCAGAGGGACAGAGAGAGAGAGAGGGAGAGAGCGTCCTCGTGCGCCTACGACGGGGCAGAGGAGTGTACATGTACGTGCTCTCTCGTCCGTCTTCTCTCTCTTTCTGTGTAGTACACACCTACTGTAGTCGCCGTCGAGAGCGAGCGCTGCGCCGCTGCAGTGGTGGTGGTGGTGGTGTGTGTGTGTGTGTTCCTTCGTGTATTATATATCTGTGGTGCCCGCGAGTGCAAGAGAGAGAAAGGGAGACTCGAGGAGCGCGCGCGCGCGCGTGAAATAATCTCTCTCGCTCCGTCTTCTTCTTTGGAGCACGAGCGCGTGTGAGTGTGTATGTGTGCGCGGTGTGGTGTGGTGCTGCCCTGCACTCTCCCTCGTACAGCGACGCCGTCGTCGGCCGCTCGCGTACAGCGAGTAGTGAGTAGTAGAGTAGCCCGTCGTCTCGCTCGCTCTCGCACACATGCGACGAGACTACGACGACTACGTCTCGACAGCAGCAGCAGCAGCAGCAGTAGTAGTGGTAGCAGCAGCGGCAGCGGTCGTCTCTCTCGCTCTCGTGGTGCGTGTGCGCGCGTCCGCCATTCCGACAAACAACACAAAATCTCGGGCCAGCAGCGGAGGATCGAAGGAGGAGGCGGAGGTGGTGCTGCTGCTACTGTCGTCTTCCCCTGCTGCAACACAGAGTGCTGCTGCTACTGCTGAGTGCTCAGCGTAGAACGGTGGAGAGAGCAAGACCGAGGATACAGGAGGAGCAAGGAGAATTGCTGGAGTGGAGAAGAGAGCTCTGTTGAGCTGCGCACACGAAAACCAGTGTACGTGCATACTATACACGTTGCTCTATATGTGTGAAAGTGTGTCTGTGTGTGTGCGCCTGTCAGGAACCTCAGAAGAGCCGAAGTTGCTAAGAAGTAAGTGTCGCACGTAAGACACAGAAATATAAAAGAGCCCTCATTCGTGGACGTGTGTGTACCTAGTACTCTCTATTTTATCTATCTTTCCCTTGCACACTACGTGTACATACTATTTTTCCTCTTCCTCAGAGCGAGGGAGAGAGAAAAAGAGAGGCGGTGGCGGTGTGCGGCCGTCTTGTTCACGGCGGAAGGAAGTGTTATAACGGAGCGAGCGAGAAAGAGAGAGAGAGAGAGAGAGAGAGAGAGAGAGAGAGAGCGAACACCAAGTGGCTGCCGCGGTTCAGTCTCTCTCTCTCTCTCTCTCGCTCTCGCTCGCTCGCTGGCTCGCTAGCACTGCTCAGCCTGCCTGCGTGTACGCGCGCACCGCCGCAGCCGCACCGGTGTGTATAGAGGCACACAATGCGTCGCAGCTCTCTCTCTTTCTCTCACACTTGGGGTTATCGATAGCGCAGCCCGATAAGAGTGGAAGGCGGGGGAGGTGGTGGGTTAAGGTGACAAAGAGGCCAGCCGAGAGAAACCGAGCTCCGAGATTTCCGTCTACCGCTGTTTCTCGGCTTCCCCCGGGCGTGTGTGCTGGGTTACATAGGGGGGGAAAAAGTCGCAGGGGGAGAGGATGATGGAAAATCCGGGGGTGGGTATGGCAGAAGAGAGAAAGAGGGAGAGAGAGAGCTTTCTCTTTAAACGGTAGGAAGAGAGAGGGAGATGTGTGTGTGTGTATACCGACCTGTATATGTATACGTGTGTGAGTGTGTGCGCGAACGCGCGCCAGCCCCGATGGAGAGCGATAATTGAAAGATAACGAGCCGGCGGCTTATCGCGATCCGGTTCTCTTCGGCTACGCGCGCGCGCGAGTTCGCGTTGTAAGTAGGTAGGGATGGTGGGGTCTAGTACCTTTTAAATGCCGATTCTCTCCTCGCGGGGGAAAAAAGTGTTCACTTGCCTCGCCGTGATGTCACGTACTTATATAGGATATCGAAATTCGCAATGCAAAAAAGGGGAGAGAGAGAGAATGTCGCAACGAGCCCGAAAGTATATATACGGCACGCGGTTTAATATGTATTTGCATACCGCGCGCGAGAGTGTGTCGTAAAATGTGTATATGTACGTTCCCGAGCGTAAAGAGAGGCCGTCACATATATATACATGTATGATGATTCTGTAATGAAATGTTTTACGGGATACTCGAGCGCACGGGCGCTTTTATCGGGACAAAAAAAAAAGAAAGAAATGGGCCGCGGATATCGGGGGACAGCAGTTTCGAGAGCGAGTCGGTGGCGCGCGAGAATGGCTAATTAGCCGTCTCGCGGCGCGCGAGAGGAGGAATGAATGGAGGAGGGAGAGAGAGGAGGCGGAGGAGAGTGAATGAGTCGTAAACAATAGGGGCCGAGGCAACGTCGACGACGATGGCGACGACACGGTTTTTCGCGCTTGTGGAGTGAATCCCGAGGTTAGAGTGGATGTGCGCTCGCGAGGGAAGACAGAGAAAAGAAGAGAGGGGGAAGGAAATAAATACCGTATAGGCATCGGCTGAATGATTAATGCGGTCGCTATAGAGCTCGCTTACTTATACTATCTTGCTTAGAACACTGCTCGGAACTCGGAAATATATTTCGGAGCGGGAGATAGAGAAGCACTGTGTGCACATATTTTTAACGTAAACAGGAGACCGGTCGATTACCGTTTTTATATCGCATTGATCAAAGCAACATTCCGCACCCGCGAACGCATTCTACGGAGAAAAGTACTTATAGAGGTCAAACTCACATGCACACACACGTCTACCTACTTGTTCCTCGAACCCCCCCCCGACGAGAGCGCCCGCGAATGAGTGACTGACTGAGAGAATGAGAGAAAAAAATAAACACGCGCACGAAATACATCTCGAACCTCACGTTCGTTCTCTTTCTTTTGCAGCCGGCGCACTCGGAGTATAAGAGAGTGAGAGGACACAAAGGCAACGAGAAAGAGAGCCGCCGACGAAGACGAGAGAGAGAAGAGGAGGGAACACGTAGCAGCAGCAGCAGCAGCGATCGATGTGTCGACCGGCGGCGCATCGCCTCTGACCTCGGCGCGCAGCAGTGCTTTTCGTATGCCCGCGCACTCACACTGCACGTCTCTGTCGTCTCGTTGTTGATAATCAGTGTGCGTAGGTGTGTGTATTGTTAGAGCAGTGAATTGATGCCGCAATACATATAGATCCATATCGCAAATACACACAAGTACTGCCGCGGAGGTGCTCGTGCTGCGTACGTTATAATACGCGCAAGTGTGATATTGTGCGGGCCCGAGAGAGAGAAAGATAAATAGTGTGGGCGGGCGCGTGTGTCAGCTGATCAGTGCGCGGTAAAGAGAGAGAGAATATACCCGTATCGTATACGGATAAAGTGCGCGAAAGACTAACGACGACGACGAAGCCGAGCTTCAGGATCTTGGCGGGAGGAGGAGGCAGGGGCCGCACGTGGAGTACGACGGCGCGGGTGGCCGCAGCCTGACGGCGCGCTCGCGCGCGTCCCTCAGCTAAGTAAAAATTGTGTACAACGTCGTGTACAAGAGCAAGAGGCGCGAGGAGGAGGAAGCGGCGGCGACGACGACGACGACCGCCGGGATAAACAGCAGCAGCAACAACTTTATTTACACGCAGCGCGCTGGTGGTTGTAGTAGTAACGATGCCGCCGCTGCTCAGCCGGCAGCGGCCCCGGCAGCAGCAGCTGCTCCCGCGCTGAGCGTCGTCGCTACATTTCAACACCACCAACAGCTACAGCAGCAGCTACAGCAGCAGCCGCGCGCCTCGACCTCGGCCGCCGCCACGATGGAGCAGATCGAGGCGAAGCAGCGCAGCCAGCGCAACCGCCGACGCGAGCGCGCCCAGCGAATGCTCGCCCAGCGGGAGGCGAAACAGCAGCAGCAGCAGCAGCAGCCAAATCAGCAGCAGCCGCATCATCAGGGGAGCAACAGCACCGCGGGCAACGCCGTCAACGCGGCGGACGATAGCCACAGCGGCGAGGACGATGACAGATCGCCGAGCGACGGAGCCAGGAGGGGCCGGGATAACGGGAGCCATGTGGGTAGACCGCCCAGGCCACCCAGACCGCCGCGGCCTAGGAAGAAATCGGCACTGGCGAGTGCTACGGGCGGGGCGAGCAAGGAACCCAAGGAGCCCATCTTCGAGGAGGACATCATCGACGGATTCGCAATACTCGCGTTTAGGACCTACGAGGACCTCGAGGTGGGTGCTGTTCATCATGATGACTTTTTCTTATTCTTTCTTCTTGTGGGCTTGTAGCTGAGAGAGAGGGAGGAGGCTCTGGCTTTTTTAGGGAGGAACATTTGGGGGTTAGGTTCATTCTGACAGGAGCAAGCTATGCATATAAGAGCAGGATTACTACTGTGTCATTCATTTGCAATAAAGCTGCAAGGTTTATTGTCACAAGAGATTCAAGGCTGGAAGTGAAATTAGCTTTTTTTATATATCTCTATACTTAATAGTGAGGAGGGAAAAAGTGTGCTAAAGAGGCTGGCCATTTTGAGGTTACATTAGACTGGCAGTGAGGAATGTATATACTTGACTCGTGCTGCTGCTCGTTGAAAATATAATGTGAATTCACTCAACTGTTTGCAATGATGAAAAGGTAAATAATTATGCAGTGTTTTAAATATAATTAGAGGTGAGGAGATTGATAGGTTTCATTATGGAAGAAGTTAATGACGAGCATTAAAATTTAAGTGCTTTTAAATGGCTTTTCTTTTTCTCTGTTGTCGCTGTAACAGGATAACTTTAAATTTAAAAACTGATACTCTATGTTTTCCCAAAGTAATTACCTTAAATTAAGAGAGAAAAAAAAGCCTCATAGTGTCAATTCATTGTCAGTCGGGCAGACAAAATGTTTTTCAAGCGTGCAAATTCTATAAAATCAATAGGAGTGACCATTGCCGCAGCGTAACACTGTTCAATTATTTACCTTTTGTTCTTCGCAAACTCTGTTCTACATTCCCTAGGTGTAACCGAGGAGAGGGAAAAACCATCAAGAATGACACATGGACTTTTTCTAGTAATTGAAGCTCAAACAAAGTGACATATTTCAAAAGAATCCAAGTGAATTGATCTATTGGTGTTGGTCAAAACAAACATACCACACATGCTTAACATTATATCTCTGCGATGAAATCAGTGACAGTTGCCAGTGAAACCCAGCTCAAAGTGCCTTATTAAAAGTTGGGCTGAAAGTTTAAGTTCATCACACCTCCGAGCAATGTATGTGCATGGGCAGTTAAAAAAAAGGGACAAAAGTCAGACGTCCTTTCTCTCTCCAGCCCACCATATACATATATATATCTCTCCACAGAAAATGGATATTCTTCCTGTCGCTTGTAAACTAGGGGCCGGCCCCCGTCGGATCGATAGCCATGCATTAGTCAAGCGCGCGCGCGTGTGTTGTACCACCTTTCTCTCTCCGTGTATATAGCTACCTATACGCGTAAATTCGCCGTCTCGTTATCAATTTCTCGGGGCGTGCATCCATCCATCCATCGCACGCGCCAAGTACTTACTTACCACTATATAATACTCACTCTTTTTGTCGCGCGCACGCTCACGGACGCGTGTAATTTCTTCTCTCCCTCGTATACCCACTGCTCGCCTAACTTTTAATCCGCGCTGCATTATTCAGAACCGCGTGCATTAAGACTGTCTTTATAATGCATGATATTTCGTTACCTCCTCCTATCGTCAATCACTCACGTAACGGTCACACATATGTATAATGTGTATAAAACAATAACCGCGTGTAAAATTAGCGAGAAAAAGGTGCGAATGCACGGTTACTTATAGAAGCCGAGAAAATTCGTCACGAGAGAAGCACTCGAGACAGAGCCGCCTGGCCCGTTAGTACTTATACAGCGATAGATAGAAATCTCGGCGTGGCGACGGCGGCCGAATTCTTTTACGAGCCCAGTTTACGGCACCGCTCCCGCCGCCGCCCATGGATTCTCTATTCCTCTCTCTCTCTTTCTCTCGTTCGTTCTAACGAGAGCGCGAGCGAATGTTTCGGTTATTGGCCATTAGCCCATAATTGACTGCTCTCGGGCCATCGGCGCGGTCAATAATTGCCCGCCGCCGATCAATAACTCGAACGAGCCTCCGAGAGAGAGAGAGAGAGAGAGAGTTTTACCCGTGCAATGCGTGTAATTCGCGGTGTGTATAATTTCCCCGGGTGCGATGATCATCCGAGAAAGAGGGGGGAGAGCTGTAATAATTTTGCGAGCGAGAATGTTTATATATACGCGGCTCGCGCGCGCGGGTAGTAAAGTATCGACACAGCCGCGGGGGTTCGTGTATAGTATAGTTGCACGCTGCGCGTTCCTCGCTGGGATTACAGGACGGGAATTAGTTGGCGATTAATTTTTATCGTAATGGGTATAGCCGTACTGCCCGCCGCGGCGCGAGATTTATCAAGCTTTTTATATAGGTATAATATATAAGGTAAGAAAAATGCACCTGTTAGAATATATGGAGAAGGTTAAGGCGCTTTTGCGAGAACAAATTCCAGGCCAAATTCTAGGATTTTCCTGCGCGTTTATATGTACCTGCACGCTTGTCTATATGCGAAAAATTTAACGGCATTCTAATTCGATTCCCGTGCAAGAGAAAAGGAACACACACGCGCACACACATACCACCTGTTACCACTATGCCCGCAAACCGTCAATTACACCCAGAAAACGAGCTTTAAAGGCGCACCCGGTACTCGCCCGTGCCGAAAAAAGCCAAGAATTTCCTCTAATCTTCGACGTGCTTTGATAAACAACCGAGGAACGAACGAGCGAACTAGCGCGCACGAGAGAGAGAGAGAGAGAGAAACAGAGAAAAAGTTTCTCAATGACCTACTTTTTTTAACCTTTCAACCACGAGAGAGAAAGAGAGAGAAAAACAGCTGCCACGCTCGTACGAGGCAAACTTTTGCGCACGTTTCGTCAAGTATATAGTATAATAGCGCGCGGGTACAGTTTAATAAAAGAGGCGTGTTATCTAATGATTTTTAATGGGTGCGAATGAATTCAGCGGCACGTTGTTTGGTAATTCGCGTGCACGCGGAGAAGAAAAGTTTTCGGCCTCACCGTATCCACATTTAATGCTTTTCTTCTGATGAACGGTCATATACACAAGAATTGCGCTATGGTTCTGTCGCAATAAAGTGCAGGTATAAGCACAGAAAGCTTCGATATCACACATCGTCTCTTCTCTATAGCTTCGAATTTGACGATTCAATAAAAAGACTCCGGGGAACCCCCCTGTCCGGGATATTCTCCACTCTTTTCTCTCGTTCGTGCGTCGAATGAATTATAACCGCTCATTTTTTAACCTTTATAACACCGCTGTCTGATTAGCTATATGAGGAAATCTCAAAAAAAGTAGCTCTTATCGGGAGTCACAAATGTTAAAAATTTTTTTTGAAGGCACACCT
>UXGD01006585.1:0-12263 GCA_900474315.1 Torymus auratus
GTATATAAATATTGTATCGATTATTGTCTTGAATATTAAGGCAAGACAATACAATATCAAGATTAATCTTGCTATATAGTGCAGCCCCAATAATTTGATAATGAATGAGAAGATATGCTATAAAAGTATTTAATAATTTTTTTGACACACTCATAAAACAACGTGCCACAATTACGATATAGCGGTGTATAACATTTTCCATTTGATTAAAAGCATGAAATCCATTTTATAGTAAGTCAGAGTGTATAATAAATTGAAATCATACTAATTTATCAGTTTTCTCCACAAAGAAAAAACGATCCAATTTTGCATATAGAAATTAGATCGATAAATCCGTGTCAACGGCTAATGAGTATGCATATCCACGAGAGAAATGATCGAGCTAACATTCTAATAACGCCTAATAGGAAAAAAACGAAAAGCTTCAATTCTTATACAGTCACAGTATATCTATCCCATTATCTTTCAGCTTATCGAGTAAAGTTTACAAAAACGCGCTATAATTAAGCGCGAAATCAGCTGAAATCAAGTCTCTATAAAATATATAACGCGACGATCCATAAATAACAAGATAAAATAACGCGCCTGCGAACGCGCGAGTTCCCTCGCCGCCGCGTATATAATAAATCGACTTTTAATGCTATCAAGCTCCGCGAAATTTCATTTGCGGTTTGTCATATCCATAAGTGTCAAATTAACTCTCCACCTTTTGCACGAAAACAAAAAACACAGACCACACGAGGCATCGTTTCAGAAACAACAACCATAATTTTACCGTAAACTACTGTACACTGCGCATACCTATATATACACATGCCCGATCCAAAAAACCCGATAAAAAGCATCTTCGTAAAAAGAGCCGACAGTGCACTCCATCAGCCGGCTGCAATTCCGCCGCGAAAGCGAAAAACCGTATTAAATCACATACCATAACCCGGCCACGAAGAAGAAGCCGCCATCGCGCGTTATATGACAGTATCAATAAGTCGGCCGCGTAACGAGCCCCGCGTGCTCACCGAAATAAAATCCGATCAAATTTGTAACTCTCTTTCTCTCTCTCGTCCCGACTCACGCACGCGCGTTCTTTCACGTATAATATACCGAACCTTTCGCTCCCTTCTCAAGGGTTGAGGAAAAGAAGAAGAAGAATAAGTGTAAGGAGTGAAGAAGAAGAAGCTGCACGAGGTAGAAGAAGAGAGGATGATAGCCCGCGGGTGCGCGAACGCGTGGCGAATCGCTAAATGAACGCGCGCGCAACCCTTTAGAGAGCAAGCGAGAGAGAGAGAGAGAGGGCAATTTAGCCTCGGAAACATACGACGAGAAAAAGGAGAGAAGCAAGAGAGAGAGCTTTCGGAGAAGGCACTCTCGCACTCGCGCGTTGAAATTAGTATCGGCTAATTGAATCGCGCGAGAGAGGGAGCGGAGAAAGGAAAACGATATCGTCGAATCATAAATCCATAAACGCGAGAGAGAGAGAGAGAGCAAGCTGGCTACCATCATTAATCTGCGGCTGCGCGTGAGAGAGAGGGGGTAGTGGTGGTGGAAAGGGGGGAGGAGTTAAAGAAGTGTCTCGTGGACGCAGTCGCAGTTTGTGTGTATGTGAGAAAGAAAACGGGGATGGGAAAGGGGGAGGTGTATGCGTGTGTGTATATGTGCTGATCGGTACGTTGCAGCTCCTAGTATAGAAGGGGTGTGTAAAGGGACATACTGCAGCAGTTTGTTTTTGAGAAAATGGGTTTCTGTTCTTATTACAACGAGTATACTTAATTGACATATGGCGTTGAAAGAAATTTTGAATAAAAAGTGTTCGGAGTATAGTCGAATTGCTTTCACAGTTGTAAATATATGAAGGATTAGAATATAAGTGAACAAAAAGGTGTAAAAATGGATTAATTTTGCCCGCAAAAATTATGTAAATTTTAACAATGAAAATTATCGAAAGCTCTGGTATACTTGTAAAACCCGTGTGAATTTTCACTCTACTTATATGAGAGCGATTTCTTCGAAGCCTTTTTTTCAGGACATGTAAAGTATTGCAATTTAAAAGCCATATCGTTATATATGTGCAACAGAGTATCCCTGAAAAGTACACTATTGAGGCTAATGATAGCATTGACCAAAGGTATTATACGCGCACGAAATTATGCAAAGTAGACGATTGAAAGTTTTTGTTGCGATTATAATCGATGTGTGCTCGCGGTTATGACATATCTTGCCTCGTCTTAAAAATGCAGAAAAAACATTTTTCCAATCGTTGCCCTTTTATTAATCTCTTGCCGCGCACATCATGCAAAAGTGAAATCAATAAAATTTCGGCTGAGTTACGATCAATCGATTAAAGTACATTTTATGTACGTATGTGCGTGATTAAAAGAAATAAGGGTATCTCCGCATGAAATGCTGCCGCAATTACCCAATTTATAGTTTTATATGCGACGCGCGTAACGCGTATATATATCATCAAACAATCCACCTGCTCAGTTAATCTTTTTTATTTATTTTACAATCGCGGGCACCCGTATAATACAGAACTACTTTAATTATAAGTTTTCAATGGTGTATAGCATGAGTGCAAGTTTTTACAAACACAGCTACTCTTTTACGTATATCGTTAAAATTAATAGAATTCAATTGTTTTGCACGGAGTTAGTACTCTCTAGCTATACTGCGGTAGTTCAATGCCATTATCCTTTATGCTACAATTATACAGTATTTATGGCTAATGCATTTAATAAGAGAGTTTCTAAACCTCATAAAGCTTATTAAACGAGTAAGCTGCTCATTAAACGTTTTGTTTTGCTTTCTAATAGTTTACAAATCACGTCGGATATATACCTATAAGGCACATACTATACATCCCGCTTATACCATCAGAAAATTCAAATCCGATTTCACAAAAATTACCATTAATTGAGCACTTCCCCTTCTTCCTCTTCAACGAAAAAAAAAATCAACTTCCAACACTTCTCTCTCTCTCTCTTTCGAGAAAAAACACCAACGACCCGGGCACATGTAATTGAAAAAACGCCGCATGAGATCCACGCCATGCAACGAATTCGGCACGCGAGAGGGAGATAGACGTCGGGTTAACGAGGAGGCCCGAATGAAGAACAAAGTGGTTACAATCTTGTAAAGCGGAGAGATTCAGCACGACGACCTCGATAATTTGCCCGTCCGCTACAGCGCGACGATTTGTACAAAGGAGAGAGAGAGAGACTCGCGCAAAAAGCTGGAGGCGGTCGGTAGGAGGAGAGAGAAGAGGAGATAATCGCGTGTGTAACGAGCCCTCGCGCGCGCGCATGATAAATAGCGCGCTATGGCGTTAATGACGAGTGACACATTCTCGCGGTCGAGTGTGTAAGTAAGTATATAAGCGCGAGATCTTTCTCAGAGGCGCGCGGAGAGTGCGTGAGGTTTTTGTGCGCGCATGGGGGAACGAGGGATGGTAGGTAAGTGGTCGGGGTATGGTTAATTTACATGGGAGTATATGTGGGAAGTGTCTCGCGTATACAGTATTTTCAGTATATGGGTGGTTGTGAAACAAAAGAGAAGTATGGAATGCGGCAAGTTTATTACATATTTTTTCTTTTCTTTTTGGTGGTATGCATATATTTGTAATTTTAAAATATGAAGTGCAATTTAATTTTCATTCCGAGAAAACACAAAAACAGAAGATTTATTGAATACTCCAAAAATCAACGTATAAAATACATCTTAATTATAAAAGCCAAACTCCACTTTTTTCTGTATATATACACTTACAACACCGCCATACCACCGCTCCACAATCTCGGCGCAATTTCGAATTTCACGTGCACCGCGTACACTCGGGGCTCATATGCATATATGCACGCTGCGGCGCAAGTTCGCGTGCGAACGCGGCGAAACTCGAGCGTAGAGGCATCCGACGCTCGTCTCTTCTACATACACACATATACCTGCTTCTGGCGTCTCTCTCCCGATAAGCTCACGGAATGTTTTGTAAGTGTGTTTTGCCCAGGGCCGCGGGCGAGTCTTATTTCAAGAGGCGAAGGCATATAGGGAGAGAGAAAAAAGCCGCCAGTTAACGCGCTGATATTAATTAAGATAAGTCCGCGGCTAATTCTCGTTGTTTCCCGTTAAAGAGAATCCGGATTTCTCGAGAGTACATGTATGTGTACACGGGAGTATAAGAAAAGTCGTATTCGCGGATCGGCGCGGTCGTTAATTATCTTATTTAAATTGCGGGTAAGGTGATATATGTATTTACCAGTTGTGTACAAGCGTGTATGTTTGTTGTTGCAAAGTATATGTATACATCAAGGTGCGGTAAAGGGTTGAGCGGTGTATAATGTGTATATACAAGTGTATTTACGGGGTGTTGGCTTTCTTTTTAATGAGATTTGATGGTTCAGTATATATAATACTTAATGGATTTGTGCCCGAGCTTTAACTGTTGTTCGAGTTACACGCTTGATTTTAATAATGACGACTATATTGACATAAATTTTGGTTTTAATAAAAAATTTACGGTTAAACCGGAACCATTCATACCAAATTTATAAACTTTATCTGAACTTAAAACTCAAACAAATTGTCTATATTTTATAAAAAGATAATAAGACCTTTAGAGCCCTGTATTATATATATTTAAACTCCAACTTCCCAACAATATATATACAATAACAACTTTGCGAACTTCCTTCGGCCGCATTATCCGCAAACAAATGAAAATAACAGCCCTCGTATACACGTGTCTCCCTCTAAACTTTCTTTTGATAATAAAAAGTTAACAAGAAAGTACTTGCTCGTGCACGCGCTCGCATGATGTATATATATAGTTCCCTGTAAAAAGCTGCGTTCTCATAATATAACACACAACCATACGTGCGCGCAAACCGCAGAGGGACCGAATTCGCCTGCTTACCTCATATGCTTGCGTATATATATACATGCCTGCAAGTTCAATAGACGTAATTCAACCGCAGCAACGCACGTACGACCCCTATATACATATATATAACATAACCGCGTGATGTACGCGCTTTCATAGTTAACTAGTTGTCGCAAACGAGAACGCGGTTAAAAAAAAGGGAATTAAAACATAATTAAGCATGCGAGAGAGCTGCAACTCGATAATTTATCCTGCACCGACAGATTTCGCGCTGTGTTTAATCCTGCGCACGCGTGCGTATATTTTTTATGAGATTAATTCGCGTATATTATAAATATAGACCCTGGAGATAGGAAATTATTCAGAAGCATATGTCGGGAAAAGGTCAAGTTATGCATAACGGCAGTATGATGTCGACGCGAGTGCTAGAAAAGAAAATAGATAAGCGAGTGACGCGAGATATGATGTGCGTGACGCGCGCGGGCGAGTGTCGTCGCATTTGGATGTATATAGAGGAGAACCACCACCATAAGATGATACGATGGTTATAGGAATAAAGAGTGTGTGTTACGTAGGCACATATTGTCCGCGTGTGTAGGATTATATACGCCGAAGTCTCGTTATGCGGCCAGCCGGCTCTCATATTATATGAAAGTGTTGTCACGTTTGTTGGATTTTATGCGGCGGGCTGTATACGAATGAAAATCGATTTTGCAGTTAGATAAACAGGCTGTTATTATATACGTGTCATGAGTGGAGAATTAAAGTTTCTTTTTTTTGGGGGAGGCGGAATTATTTATTAATGGGTGATCAATAAAGTAACGGATCGTGTGGGAGAGAAGAAAGTTTGTATAAACATGAGATATATCGAAATTATTGCATATGCGAAGTTTGAGATAAGGCAGGGTTCTAGGAATACTTTCGTTATAGCTGAGGTAATTTTAATTTTAATAAATTATAAGAGGAATGAAAGTTTTACATAGGAAGATCCCGGGAAGTACTTTACGCATTATACCGAAGAAACGAATATGTAAAGCTACTATACTGCGTGTCAGAGACGTTAAATATTTTATATATCTACGATGCTCAAATACCTTTGTTCAATATTAAAAGATTCGTGTTTATTTTTATAAAACAACAGAATATTATTGTATACAAAATAAGCAAACAATAACCTCCCGCAATATCCTATACCACAATCTCTACTCTAACAAAGCTAAAACTGCAGCCATATTCTTTTATTACCTCGCACGCGAGCATAACCAAACACTTTTATAAATTGCCCACCCTCCAACGGCAAAAGAAAACCACGCGCGCTCAGTCCAATTTCGCCTTCTCGCGCACTCATTTGCAGCTCCTACCTCCAAAAGAAAAGAAATCGCCTCCTCTAAAACCAACGCTGCGGACAACAACACCCGCACGCGAAATCTCAATTTTTTTCGCTCGACGATATCATTAAACAAAGAAAAACGAGCAAATTTCCTCTCTCCTATACGTATATACCGTATTATACACCGCGCGCGCATGCACGAAATTCGCCACCGCGCGTGTATATAATATAATACTCTCTCGTCGGTGCACGGATTTTTCGCGAAAAAGGCATTACACGCACATGGAGAAGAGGTAGGAGGAGGAGGACACGAAAAGCGCGCGCGGAATGCTTATAGAGTGTATTATATACCCCGGCGGCGGTGCTGGTGGTAGTAGCAGCGATTATGCTAATGGGTGCATGTCTCTCGGCACTAAATTAGCCGCGCTCTCGCGCACTTTCGACGCTTGGCTACAGCGCCGGTGTAGCTACTGCGAGTTGAGGGAAAATCAAAGCAGAGTGCGGGTATCGCATGCGCGCCTATTTTCTCCGTGTGCTATGTGATGTATGTGTATATATACGGACGAATGCAAATAGTACACGCGCGCACACGAATATTGTATACACACACGGCAGCGCTATAATATTACGAAGGGTAGGTAGTGGCCCTCGGCGTCTATTCGGAGAGATCGCTATCCGCTGGGATATTTTTTATTATTTTTTCTTTTTTATAATCGTACCACACTCTACTAGTAGTAGTAGTACATGTGCCACCACCGCGCGCTCGTTTCTTTCGCGGCCTCCTTTTTCCTCTGTATATAAGAAAGAGAGAGAGCGCGCGTGCGGGTAGCATTACACATTAATTAATTCATCCGCTTATTAATTTATTGCTTCTTTCACGCGAGCGCCGTTTCTTTGTGCCGCATGCGTGCTTGTACATATACCTAGGCGATTTTCCGCCGTAGCTCTGTGATTTGAGCCGCGACGCGATATAGGTATGACGACGACGACTTTCTGCTCGCGATGTTTGCCTTGGTTATATTTTCCTAATTAATGCTAGAGAGCGCGCGGCGCGTCTCATCATCATCTCTATATACGCGCTGATATGTGCGCCCCCCGGGTATTATGCGTTTTACTGATTCTTCTTCTTCTTCTTGGCTAATTGGCCCGTGATGCGGCGCGCATCACGACGATCATGCGCGGAGAGGTTGTTATTACACGCGCGGGAGGATGATAACGTGGTTTATAGCGTATAACGACCGCCAGGGTTGATGAATATTTAAAGGTTCGAGCTTAACACGTCATTTATTTATTTGGACCGAGAGAGGGAGAAGAGTTCTTTGTGTGTGGTGCATGGGATATTTTATTTATGCGCGCGCAGGTTAATTGGGCCGTTCGTTAATTTAATTAATTATGTTAATGGTGTTATGTTTACTTTTTTATGTGCTCTGGGGGATATGAGGGTGTTTTAGGAATGAGGAGAATTCGTTGGTGTGTGTGTATTGATCTAATGTGAAATTTATCGTTTTGAGGGTTCATTTGTAGTATGGCGCAATGAAAGGAAGTGTGTTAGAAATAACATAAATTTATGTATGTAAAATCTATGTACATTTTCATAATCTCGGGGGTTTTCCGTACAATAAGAAACCACAAATTTATAAAACCCAAAAACGTACAATAATATATCAAATCACTGTAATTTTTACCCATATATAATTAGTATAAAAAAGTCTCTTTTATTACTAACAGCCGTCTCAATTTATAAAAAGAAGTCCGGTGTCTAATAATTGCCCTAAAAAAAGTCTATATATAATTATCCGTCATTAGATTCCTGGGCTTTTATAACCACAGGTGTGGTCTAGCTGCTACTGAATAATCTTCCTCTTCTCTCTCTTCACGATCGGTATGTTAACTTCATGTTTCATAATAAAACAATAACCGGTTGACTCAGGCATAGCTCGTTCCATCATCGTCGTATATAACTGAACATGCACAATAGACATTATCTCTCGCGGTGCGTAAAGGAGAGCACACATGTATACGCGGCCGCACAGTAGTCATATATTCCAAACTCGCGCTCACATACGAGATTCAATTGTGCTAATATAATCGTCAATTATATACCTGATAAATACTCATGTGCCCTATATATACACACTGCACACGCGCTCACTAGCGTTTTTTCTTTGCAATAATCCATATTGTATACCGCGCGTATAATGCAATTATCGAAATGAATTTCAAAGGAGCGTATATATACGTAACAAATTTAACCGACCCGCAATGTACATAAATACAATTTAATTTTCCACAAACGCGTAGAGTAATATATAATACTTACATTTTTACCGGATGAGAGAGAGATATATATACCCGCTCGCGCACGCGCGCAATTACAATTACAAATTTATTCATCGTATACGCACATACACACAAACGCTCGAGAGTCTAGTAGTTCAGCACGCTCCCTCTCTAACGATACAGCATTTTCCTAAACACACAGCCGGCCGTCATTCCGCCTTTCATCAGAGAGCTGCTGCCCCTATCTATACATCAGCGCGGTACGCGAGCGAGAGCTAATTACCCAAACGCGCCGCAGCCGCGCGCATATTACACGCTTCGTGCGTTATTCCACAAACCGGGAAAGTCGCTCTCTCGCCGAGTATTAGTAAGTCTACATATTATACACATAGCGCTATTAAAAACCAGGCCCGGTCAAAAAATCCTGTAGATATAACATGCATAATATAGATACTGTAATTCCCGCGGATAGTACTGCGCTCTCATCGAAACACGAACGCCGGCAAATTGAATGGTTCGGAACGATATATCGGAACGGCCCGTTTTTTCCACAGCTCCGCTTAGTAACCTCTTTTTCTCGCGAATAATAAGAGAGGGAGATTACACGGCAGCGCGGCGATCGTTCATTCGTCACGCGGCACACGCTGAGAGAGATACGCTACTCTAACGCGCGCACAGGTGAGGAAGTCCGGAACTCCCAAGACTAATCTCGCGGCACGACGTCTCTCTTTTTCTCTCTCTCCGATCATCGGCTATCATTTTCGTCCCGGGGCTTTTTGCTTCGATGACGCTGCACTGATGCACGCGCGAGGCGAATCCGTTTCGCTTCGCGGAAAAACGCGTGTAAGTCGCGCGCGAACGGTGGTGCGCGGCAATTACATTATATCCGGGCTAATTGTCGCGTGTCCTTTGTGCACGCGTCTTTATGCGTGAGATGGGCAAGTAAGTATGTGTATAGGCGGTCGCCGTGCGCGCGGTTATTAAATATTAATGGGATACATGCGTGAATGTGCGTGTATGCGGCGCTCGGGGCAATTTCATGCTTAAATGGCGCATTATCTTATCGGCTTATCGGCCAATTTCTTCGCGCGCGCGAGAGTGAGGGAGAGAGGAACGATGATCGGGGAAAAATTGCCGAGGACGAATTGAATATATGTACTCTCGTAGGGGAGTGTATATGCAGTCTGTAAACTGGTTCTTGCGACGACGGTAATTAGCGCGGGCATTAATTTGAAATTCAGAGTAGTAACAGTATATAGTGAGAAAGATGAGCTGCCGTGTTGAAAATTTTTGAGCGATTCGAGCTGTAAACGGTTGGAAAGTCGATTCGAGTTATTGATAATTAGACGAACGGTGTGACGGATTCGCACGGTAGATATAAAGGCATATTTCAAAGTTTTATACATGTATTATAACGTTGGTTTGTTTATAGTGTTGCTGACGCGCGTTTGTTTATTATAGAGAAAAGTTTATTTGTGTTATCCATGTGGTGTGTACTGTGATAATACACATACCTCGCTAAGTATAATTGCTTATGGTGTGTGATAAAAATACTTGCGCTTGCGAGAATTTTTTCTAGAAGTTATTCTTACCTAGGGGCACACTCACACATAAACACCTGACGTTGCAGAAAAGTAGCGAAACTTATAGCACTTACTGCAAATATTCTTATTCGCCCTTGGCGAAAGAGCCACGAATAATTTAGCGCGCGTCGCGAGAACTACTTGCAAAAGTGGATTAATAAACACGATGAAACTAGTTAAGTAACAGTTTCGAGGCTCTCTATGGTATAGAATAAAAACATAATTGATTTCAGTAAATAATTTAAAATTTACAGCAAATCGAATTACATACGTCGTATATTAAAAATCAACAATCAATTACATAGAGTTAAAAATGAATATCAAATCCAATTTATAACCATACCCTGTAATCTAAATAGACACGAGATATACCGGGCGTTTCGATTTATCGTTAGCTAATCCCGCGCATATCGGGCCGTGTAAATTATCGTAACAGCGCATGGAAAATCGCTAATTATTAAGAATCTAAACCCGCTCTCCTCCATCGCTATCGCATCGTATACCTATTACGCGCCATCATGTATATACGCACGCATTCTCCCGCGCATGAGCTCTACTCTAGCTCTCTGAAATTACACGCTGCGCACTATACACTGCGAGAAAAAAAAAGACTAAAAATTCAATTATTCAGATATCGCCCTTCCTCTGCGGGTAGTTTACATTGACGTGTTATATATGCTACATAGCGCAAACGAGGCCTAACAACGTGTATCCCCGCCCGCTATAATCTACCGAAGTCATAACTAATTCATCTCATCGAAAACGCAATAAGCGATACCTATATATGTGCTGCAACAAAAGATCCTCGCTCCCTTCGCTATACTGCACTACTTAAGCGCCGCGGCGGCGAAAAAGGAGCGGCGCCTTTACGCGCGCCTCGGAAAAGCGCGGAATTATAGAATATTGTATATACGCGCGCGAAGCAGAAGGGGTGAGGGAGGAGAAATTATAGGCCCCGTGGTGTGGTCATAGATAACAAGCCGCAGCTCGCTTGCTCGGCCGCGAGTATTACCTATACGCGCGGCTCCTTTCACCCGACGAGCGCGGCAGAGAAGAGGAGCAGCGCGCGCGCTTTATCATTACGGTGCAGCGCGGTGCTACCTACCTACCACCATTTCTCGCTCGTCAATAATTTATATCGATGTGTACGGTGGAGAGAAGAGAGGAAGAGAGAGAGAGAAACGAGCGGCGGCGAGCTCGCGCCTTCCATATAACAGCCTCGTTGGAGAGCGAGAGGAGAGGAGCTGCAGCTTGTTTGGAGTATGCCGCGCTGCCATTTGCACGAAAGGGGGAGGAGAAAGGGAATGACTGCAGTTGAGTGTATATATGGATGATGCCGCGTTGAGGATGGGTGCGTGACGGACTTGACCGGAGAGGAGTTGCCGAGTGGTTGATAGGATTGACGAATGTAGTGGATGTTGTGGTGCATGCTCTGTTGCCCTGTATATTAACTATAAGATTTTGGTGAAAATATATAGGTGTGCAAATAAGATTTTTTTGTCAGACAATTGTATCAGTCCAAACGCAAAAGAGGAAAAATTGGAAGTTAAAAGTGTAAAACGTTAATATTACTCTTTAATGAAGTATAAAACGATCATTTTATACTTTATAAAAAGTTATTTCTACGTTTTACACTTTATACAGATTAATTTCACGAATTAACTCTTTTAATGAAGATTAAAATATAATTTTTCTACTTTACAGTTGACCCGAGATTTTAAAAGATTAATTTTGTTTATTTACACTTTTGATAAAGATGAAAATATACTTTTTTTACTTTATAAAATGTAAAAATATGTCTCGTAATTCTAAAAGATTTATTTCATCCATTTACACTTTTGAAAAAGATTAAATTATATTTTTCCTACTTTTTAAAGTGTGAAAGGTTGGATCACAATCCAAAAAGATTAATTGCTTCAATTTACACTTTTGACAAAGATTAAAATGTACTTCTTCTACTTTGTAAAGTGTAAAAGGTTTGGGCATTATTTTAAAAGAGTAATTTACTAAATATACACTTTTACCAGAGATTAAAATGTTTCTTTTTAACTTTCCAAAGAGTAAAAATCACATTTAATGTTTCAAAAGATTATTTTAATGAATTCCCTCTTTTATGGGTTCTGTAGTTAAAGGGTGAATTCATTATTTTACACTTTTGAATATAATTGTGTCACGTGACTATTGTATATTACGCGCC
>UXGD01006586.1:0-12260 GCA_900474315.1 Torymus auratus
TATCTAGTTATTGTACAAATTTGATATGAAATCATTTTTATATTCAAATAGGTCAGATAAAATAAATTAGAACTACAGTAAACCATCAAATGATGGACTTATATGGTTATGCCGCGCACAAAATCTTCAAAAATGGACTTATGTGGTTACGTTTTCGGTATATCGTAACTTTCGGGCAATATTTTAGCTACTGCTGACAGTTTTATATGAAAAAAGCCTATTTCAAGATACAAAATCCAAGGTTTTCTCGATTTAAAAAAAAATGGACTTATGTCGTTATGCCTCGGAGCCACAGATTTTATTATAAAGATATGAAAAACCTTATCACGCCTACGAGTAAAATCTAGGCAAAAATTAAATAACCATAAATAACAGAGACCATATTTCCGCCACTAGGCTCCCACCTCGGGATTAAATTTACGTCCAAAGCCACTATGCTCCCCCTCGTACACACACGCGGAACGACAGCGGACAGCAGCTGCGGCGCGCCCGCCCCCAAACATCGTCTTATTGAATTTAAATCCGACGGAGCTTTGAGAGGCCTCCGCGACCGTCGTCGTCGTCGTCGTCGTCATCATCTCACGTAATCCGTCAGTCTTCCTTCGCCTCCCATCGATCCTATACGTACCGTGAAGAATAGCTTAAGGGTTGCCGTGCGGTTTTTCTTGCGGTTTAATTTTGATTCAAGGGCGACGAAGGGATGGCGCTTAATTTTTTTTCCTTCTTTCTTGCGAGGTATGATGGGCGGCTCGGATGATGACCTATAAAGATGAGGGTCGCGATCTGGGGTGCTTGAAAGTGAGTGAGAAGGTGATGAAGGGTCAGAGGGGGAAGAGGAGTAAAGGTGAACATCTTTTTGGAGAGGTTATGGGGTATAAGAAAGTTATTAATTTTAAAAATGGGAGATAGGCCGTTGTAAAAAAGTACTTGAGTTTAGGTAAAAACTCTAAATTGCTAAATTGTTTTCTTGTTAATCTTCGTTGTTCACTCTAAAAATAGATTTCTCAAAAAGCTGTATTTAAATTTTAAGATTAATTCGGAATGTTCTAAAGGATTTTTAAAATATAAATCTTTTAGTGGATGAATTTTTATCAAACAAAAGTGTGAATGAAAAATAGAAAGAACCGTTATTTTGTCGTGCATATTTTCTAAAATAGAGATTATCGTTTAATCTCTATATAGAGGTTTTTCCTTTTATATTTTGCATAGAGATTTTTGTTTTACATAAAGTAAGCTCAAAGTTGACAGAGGGTTAATTAAAATTTTTTCTTATATGCTTTTATGAAAAATTTCATATCTGCAAAGGAAAATAATTTTGTATAGATATTTTATTTAGCTGTTTATTCTATTTTCATAAAGAAGATATTTCAAAATTGTCAACGCCCTTTTGGCAAAACGCTTCCCGTATGAGCACTTCCCGCTGCCTTTCACAACACAGTTCCTAAACTGGTTTAAATATCTCGGCCAAACTTTGCGCGAAAGTTTTTCTCTGCTTTCTTTTCAACTACGGTGACAAGGGAGATTTAAAAAAATTTCGTTCAAGCTTTTTGTTTTATCACTGCTTTTAACATTATATAACAATAAAATAAGGTTTTGTTTGAAAATTTTCAACGAAAATACTGTTTCTTCTGAACTGAGCTTGTTGTCAGTGGAATACTATAAAAGAAAACACGAGTATATTTTTTTATTTCTTTAATTGAATTTTTGTTATATTTTTTTGTAATTTTTAAACATGAATCTAATAAATATATATTCATCTTGTTAACGTAAATTTATCATTTAAATTACAAATCGGACATTTTCCATTACAAAGAAGAATGTCAATGAATATATTTTTTCAAGATATGCGCGGTTGCCCCCGGCTTCGCCGACCCTCGGGCCCAACAATAGCTATTTAATTAGCAGAAACTAAAGTTTTGAACATTTTTTAATTTATGCCTAGTGTGCGTGAATTTGCATTTTGCGCCCACAAAACTGGCGAAAAATGAGTACATCATGCAACTGTGACGAAAAATAATGTTCGCACCGCTGGCGTAAAGTTCAACTTTACGCCCATGGTACGAAAAGTACTAATTTCTTCGAATAAAGTATGAATTAAACAATTACCATTTAGTACATACCTCCTCAAGGCATATTTAAACAATGATATTGATTTTAAACATGAAAATTGTAACTTCCTTTTCTAATGACCTAAGCTATTCCTGTACACAATCATTTGTCATAGTATCACCACCCCATAATTTCCTCCAATCAACCACCAACCTCCTTCCCAATCCAAACGAATAATCAACCCAACTGATTCTCCCCTTACAAATGCCAAAAGAATACACTCCCCCTTCCTTTCCACAATCCCCGCCTCCCCATTAACTCATTCCTTTGATAATTTCCCGAAAACTTCCCGGCGGCGTCCTTCACCGGCTTCTATAAGAAGCTTTGTTGCGCCAAGGATGGGTCGACAAGTTGGCCACGGGGCTTCTTCTTCGCCACACACTGATCGTCCGAGCCTCGGTTGACGTAAATTTTTAAAATATATTAGACGCCAAGTGAAGCGGCACGTGCAGAGTACGCAACGTATAAGGTCGTCGACGGTTATAAGGTGCTGAATGGGCGTCGGTATTCGTTATTTAGGGAGATAGTAAATTTCAGGATTATGGGGGTAAAGGTGGGAGGTAGATTATTTGGGTTTGAATAAATAAGGGAGATGTTTTTTAGCAAGGAAATTGCGGTTCTTTTGACACATGGATTTCGCAAGTTATTAAAGTATTAGACAAATTTAGTATGCTATTAATGAAAGAGTCTTAATTTACGTCTTTGTTGCATTTTTTCATCTTAAGTTTCTATAAAAAATCTTTAAAATGCAAAAATAAAAGTACCATATACTATAACAATTTAGTGTCCAAGAATGGGCTAAAAATAATTCTATATGCACCGAGTAATTTGAAATTTGAAAAATTAGTACTTAACACACGTTATTAAATACATTTATAGAAATGGTGCCTACTTGTCAAAGGTTTTGCACTCACTTCTACTAAAATTTATTCACAAAAATTATAGTTTAAACAATTCAACACGGTTTTAAAAGTATGTTACATCGTTACATTTCTGCATATAATAAATTTTAATTTAAAAGTTTTGCAAATTTACATAGGTATATTGAGGTATAAAGATACACGTTCAATAACGATCGCATATTGGCAATTTAAATGTCACATTTATTAACTGTTGCAAAATAAATATCAAGTGTAATAAAACGAGATACAAACGTAAATAATTAATAATACTGCAACATTAAATGCAAACGAGTATTACGATTACATCATTTATTTTTCCACGGAACATGTTCAAATCATCCCGTACTTTTTCGACCCAATTAATTCCACCCTTGAGCTGTACCTCTATAACAATCTCAAGCTTTTTCAGCATCATCCATCTCGCCTAATGATACACGTAATTCATTCGCGTACTAATAAAAAGAATTTCAATTAGAGTTCGCGTACTTGTTTATATATATACACTCTACGCTCCTAGTCAAATGCACGCTTCGCATGCGCTCGGCACGCTGGTAATTTCATTTTTTACCATTCGCCGCTCCCCTAACGATATGCCTACCGAGGCACAATAATAAAGCGCGCGCGGCTAATAAAGAACTTCAATTAGGCCTCCGCTCTCGTTACGCCGCCGCGTCGTTATTTATTTCGGAATTTGCATAGCCGTCTTGCGCGGCCAAGTAACGAGGAGTAGGGGTCACAACCGATTCTAAACTTGATACTGTTGAAGTTACGAGGAGGACGTAGTTCGTACAAAAGAAAGCCCCGGGGAAGGGAGAATAATCCGTCGAGAGAGAGAGAGAGAGACTAATGAAAAAAAATCTCGGAGGAAAAGAAGATATTCTTCTCTACCTGTTCCTCTCAGGTATATATACACAAATTGCATAGAGATTCTGGGAGCGTCGCCGGATTTAATTGGAGAATGCCGTGTTTCCTCTAATTACACGAGCGACGACTGCACGCGCAAAGAACAAGTGCAGCTTCGCCTTGTTGTTTGTGTCCAACCTTCCGTCTTGTAAAAAAAGGGCGAACTATGACCGCGCACATCGATTCCCCAGACCTGTGTTATTTTAAAGCCCACACACACACGTACACACACAAAGCGAATGCGTTGTATATATAACGGCCAGTTTAGTTACTGTTTGAACAATCCGAATTTTAAAAAGCTGCCGTTGTTTGCGCGCAAAGTTTGGTAGAGTGGCGTTAATTATTTAAATGTGCTCGCAAAATTATATGCAAATGTTCTGCTGCTGTTACGTATTTTTAAGCTGAACTCGGAGCGCATGAATTAAGCGTCTTCTTGCGAAAACGAATGCCGTCGCTGCATTAGTCTAATGAGTTGGCGACATTAAAATGTTTAAAATTGCGTTTGACGTCGCGCGACGAGTAAAGCTGAATCGCTTGTGAGTCACTGTTTACGAGCTTTGTTGCAAAAATAGCAAGGCGTGCTTGTTTTTTTTTATAGAGAGAAGAGGAGAGATTCGCCGCGAAAACGGTCTTTAATTAAGTTTTAATTAGGAGACATGAAGCGAAATTGTTTTTTAAAAAGGTGCAGCAAACACCGGGGGAAGGTCGTTTCAAAATTGCTTATCTTTTAATGCTGCATCCGTGTGAGGAAACTAAATTAAAATCTTTTAATGATCCAGAAATATACATTTAGTGTTTGAAGAGAGACAGTAATATATGCGCCAGAAAGAAATCATTAATTCAATACTATCTATACAAGTCAAAGTAAAGTAAACGTTTAATGTAATTATTTTATAATGAATTCTGAAATGGAATTGTTCTTGTCGCTCTCCATGTTGCACTGTTTTGAAGATTTTGTTTTTTAATATCTAACTCACCTAGCCCTGCAAGATGGGCAAAATCTTCAAAATAGTACTTTGTTATGTATTCAAGTCCCCACATTATTTCATCCAATCCTCTCTTAAAAGAATGATAGCCGGAAGTAGTGGCTCATTTAAAGACTCGATGTGATTGGTTGTTTGAAAAAAGCGCGAATATTTGAATCTTTTTAGATTGAAAATGTGATAGATTTGAATTTTGAAAATCTAATATTTACAGAATTACTGAATAATTAAAATAGAATAAAAACATTTAATTTTTGCCTTGAAAAATGTTTCTAATTATTATATCATTCATTTAAACTAATTAAAACTACATCATAGTGAACAATAGCGTTCATAACCACAAAAACCAAATCGTACGCGCGAAGCGCGTTTGAATTTTGCTAGTATTATAAAAATACAGTTTGTAGCTTTTCCTTAGTACTTTTTACAATAGCAGTAATTTTCGTTATATAGGCCACATATGATTTATTCATATTATCTATTTTTGGAACAAACAACGATAGAATTGTTTGGTAAAATACGCAACTAATGATTAAGTAGACACCATAATTATTAGCATAACTATGTACTTTTTTCTAAAACACAAACCGGACAAAAAGCACTTTATATTACTTCTATCATAACTCAAACTAAAAGCTACATGGCTATTAGAATACAAAATAATATTTAGGTATGTATCGACTTTTCTAAACACATCATTTGCATTTACGCGCCATTATCGGTCATTGCCATGACAAACGATTTACTCCAGGCATGTGCATAACAGCCATTACACGGCCGGATTTCCTTGTTTGCCCCAAGGTCAAACCTCACTCCCCTCACTTCCCCCAAAAATTCATAAAACTCACCGTTTTCGCGATTACATGGGCCTTTAGTACCTCCGTTATCGCAATATTACCGTATATACACGCGCATAACGTCGCTAGCCATTAGCATTACGCCGTGTCATCGAATGGCCTCCGATATGTAAATACACGCGTAAGAGGATCGTCGTACCCTACCCCTCAATAAAACATTCACCCTCTCTCTCTCTCTTTCTCTCTCTTTCCTCCACATACACGGACAATTTTTCTGTCCGTCTTCGTCGTGTCCGTTGGCCATATACTCGCACGGGGCAACTCGTGCGCGCGGTAGATAATAAAAGTTGCTTTACTACGCTTAGGAATAAACGTCGAGTTTAACGAGGCCGGCGGGGCTTTTATGCTCCCTCAAGGACAAAGATATCCTCCCTCCCTCTCCCTTTGGAAATTCGCCGTCGTGTGTCGGTTCATTCGCGAAATTATATGCTTTAAAGTGAATTTACGTTCGCGCCACCCACCCGCCGGCTGCCGGTGAATATAGTTCTGCGCTGTCTTCGAGATTTCGAGTCGGCTTGGTTCTTCCTTCTCTCTTTTTTTTTAGAGCGCAAAGGTGTGTTATATGCGAGGGATGTAAAAAAGGCGGAGGTGGCTGGGTCGTAAATAATTTGGAAACTTGCATGCAGGATGTGTCGACGACTGGGTGGAAGTGGGAAGACGGAGGAAAGCGTAGGTGCGATCGAACGGATTTATGGACGCGAGCGAGTATGGCGCGCTATATTCAGCATCGGTACAATAACGCTGACTTGATATTACGATTCTTCTTGGCATTTTATGTTTTTTATGAAAGAAGTCGGATCGTATAACTGATTTCTTTGAATAAAAAAAGGAAGATAATTATATAAGAGATGTAGATGAGATGCGATAATGAATTAATAGTAGTGTACTCGTTAAAAATTATAACCTTCGATTTGAAAAAGTTCATCATTCCTGTATTTTTCTTTCATCAACCAAAAGAACGTGTAAACGATACGCAACTTACAACTCCAGAGCCCCCTTCAATATCAAAAGCTACCAAAAAATCATCACGCCAATTCATCGCCACCTCTCAAAAGCCTCCTTCAAGCCCTCTAAAGCGAAACCTCCTCGATCTCCCAAAAAGAATAAAAGAAGAAAAAACAAGTATCAGCAAGTTTTCACGCTCCAGCACTCCACTCTCACTATGCCACACTCACATTTACCTCCCGCCCAGTGCGTTAATTCGACAAATGAAAGCCCTCGCACAGGACTGAAAAGCGTCGCTAGACGTGCGCGCGCCAGAGCAAAGCACACCCCGCGACACAAAGGAAGTGCGCGCCCGCGCGCCGCTCAAAGTAGGTCGAGGGGATTCTCCTCGAGCCCGCCGAGTCCTGACATTAACGCACCCCTTACACGCCGTATTATCTCGCGCGTAGACTTGACTTTTTGAAGCCGTCGGATCGTCGTAGCGCGTGCGCGGTTTGCGAAATTAGAGAGAGAGAGGCAATTTTTTGCACCGCTGCGTACGAGAGAAAGTCGCGTTTTACGAGCCGCGGGGGTTATATATAGCTTGGAGTGGGCTGGGTTTACAAGGAGATGTGACGACTCTGAGAGGTCTTAATGCGAATCGTGCGTGGAAAACGTTGCGCGCCCCGAGGGGGGCAGATGCAGTTGTGTGTGCACAACGCAACGCTGTTTGTAATGAAGGATTGTGTCTCGTGCACGGGTTACTTTGAAGATGTACGCGGTGCTGGGTTTAGTTTTATTTCAGTGCGTCAAAGGGAATGAGGGTTGGTTCGGGTGGATTTTAATGTGTAACATTTCGGTTATTCTGTTGGATAGAATGTTGGACATGTTTAAATCGTTTTCCTTTACTAAATGGTAGAAAATTGTAGATATACGAAATGAACAATACTTATTTACAATAAAGAAAAGCTATTAATAAATCATTTTAAAAATGACATCGCAGAATTAGATAAACTGAAAAGTTGTGTTGTTGATTATTTCCAGTTTCCAATTGCCAATAGTTACTTTTATCCATACGCCAGAAAAAATAAAGAATATCATTACAAAAGCATAAAAAAAAATCCATAACTAAACATATATTCGTATCATAAAAAACGAAAACTAAAAACCTTTTATAACCGCACCCTCTGTCGCCGAATAAATCATCATATTTCCATTCCCACTCAATTCCCCCCACGTTTCACCCCCGATCGATGTTTTTAATTGCCCGAGAAAATGCACGGCCCGTAAGAGGCATCAATCCACCCCCGAAACTTCTGCCTCTCTCGAAAATAGCAAGAAAATCCGGAAAGTCACCCTCCGCCGCTCCAACTTCTCCATGACTCCACTGAAACTCTCGTACCCCCGGGCAGAATATACCCGCGACGTACACAGGCAAATCGATAGACGCGCTCGCGCTCTTCATCAATTAAGAAGTCGGCGCACGCGTCTGTCCGAACAGCGCAACTCGCCGGAGCGTGTCTTACCCCATTGTAGCCCCCATCCTGGATATGGCCGATGCACACAATATATATAGACACACACTCACCGCGTAAATCAATCGACGGCAGGTGTGCGCGTGCAGCAGTAGCTGTGTAGCGCCCGAAATTGTATGCTAAGATGCGGTTGCAATGATATGGCGTGCTGCGAATGTTCGCGCAGGTGCGCGGACGGGTATGCGGTTGCAGCGCAGTGTGGGTTCAGAGCGAACGTGATTGGTATTGGGCTAGAGGTATACGTGTGTGCGTCTGCGTTGCAAGAGGAATCTGAAAGGGTTCTGAAAGCTATGCTAATTATTTTTGGGTAGGGAGCTGAGAGATAAGGATTTTCCTATGGTTATGGATGTGGTAAAGTAATGGATGTCCATAGAAACATGATGTAAGACGATATAAATCTATGTGGGCAGTATTATTTGAAAGTATTATCATGTACATTATATAGATGGTTATGAATGATTCCAAATGGCTTTTAAAGATCTGACGATGACCGGGCAATCTGTCATCTTCTTAATCAACCATCTAAAAAGCCAGTAAAACAGCCGACAATAGAGCCATTGAAAATGAAGAACTTTCGGGGAAACAGTAGATTGATAACCCCTCGCTTTCTGCAAACTATGAACAAGATATTTTCACTTGACAAATGACGCTCCGACGAAACTACTTCGACCGATAAAAAATACGATTTCTTGACAAAAGCCAAAAAATATCGCATCGTCACTTCCAAACCTTCGAAACTCCCGAATACTTTCGTTTTGTTGTCCAGCTAATTAAATCCATTTCCGTGAAACCAACCCACAAACCCAAAACGTAACGCTGTAAACAGCCGTTACCAAACCCACCGGATCGATCATTACAACACACCATCCAGTATCCACCATTACAAAAACTAACGTAGTTAGTTACCTCTCGCGATTAATCGCATCCTCTCCCTCAACAAGGTTTTGCCTCGATCGATGGGTATATCGCGAGCGCAGTCGTGACTTGTTGCACAACCGCGCTTTAATATGCGAAGCCGCCGCCACCACCGGGGGGATAAAGCGGAGTCGATCACGCGCGGATCGTCTTTTATCGGAGACGCGCGCGTCGGTGTGTGGCGTAATGTAACGCACTTTGCGCCAACCCGCGTGGTGCATGCATAATGGAAGTGGTGAGAGATATAGAGAGAGGAGCCTATTGTGTTGGGAGGTATTGATTGGCGCCGGAGGGTTGATACAGGCGATGGATTTTTAGGACTAGTTGAGGAGTTTTAGAAGGAAAGTTTTATGATGTATCGTTTGGGGTTTCAGGAGGAAGAATGGGGGAATAATTAATTAGAGGGTCATGGAAAGGGATAGGGGTAAGGGAAAAGAGGCAAATGTCGATAGTTCTGTTGTAGTTTTGTGTTAGTGTAGTTCTCGGTAGTGATGAACTGTCAAAAGTTATTTTATGGAAACTATCGGCAAATGAAGAAGTAATAGGGTTTTATTTGGTAGAAAGTAATATTTTGAAGTTTACAAAATCTGTAAATGAAGGAATTATTATGGACAAGTAGATAATTGGTTAGACTTATGGAACATAATAAAGTCTTGTTATTTAAGTAAAATTTTTGTTTCTATTTACAATCCTTGAAAACATAATGAATATCCTTTTACTAATTCCCTTTCAATTACAGTAAAACACACACATGTTCAGGTCTTAATTTTCTCACAGCGCATTTCAAGGAATTGGATAATTTTAACAACTCGTTTTAATTTGTTCATTATAGGAATATTCAACTATGAGAGTATTGTAATTATATTGTTGATGAGGTTTCTACTCGTTTTATCATGAACAAATTACTGCAAAAAACCTTTTTTTTTTAATTATCTGCGCGACCAAAATTATTTTAAAGAAATTTACACCTATCCTCTATTCAACCTCAGAGAAATAAATTTATAAATTTTCGTTCACACAACGCTATACGCGATAAGTAAACACCCACCCCCCGTCCCCAATCCCGCGATGACGATTGCCACTCCTCCGAGTACCGTTCCGCTTAACCCCCCTCCTCTTTCATCCCCCGCACCTCAAACTGTAATTCGCGGGATTAAGGAAATAGCCGAACTTTGATAACGCGCGCTTGTGCTAGCTCGCTTCTCGCTATGTACACCTGGAAACTCGAATTTCCCCCGCGCCGCATTTGCACAAAGGATCCGCCTCGTCGAGCGAAGGATGAATCATGTGGCGGCAAAAGATTTTCGCGTGTACGCTCCGTGTAAAGGAGACCGGCTGGTATAGTATCGTGGCGGGAAGGATTAGGGGCTGACTTATCGGCGCGGGAGCTGCTAGGAATATAGGAATTGGAAAAGTGGGCTGGAGGAGGTGAATAGCGAAATTCGGAGGTAAATGTGGAAAGGTGCAGGGTTTAGGATCGAGGTGTATATTTGAATATATATTTTTGGTTAAAACTATTTTCTGCGTGAAATGTAAGAAATAGATATGGTTATTTTACTGCATGTAGCTATAATTTTACATAATTCACTTACATAAAAGCATCATACATTTTGCAGACATATGTAATATTATCTTAAAATTATAATCTTACATGGATATAAAATATTTCACATGCAATTAGTGAAGAATAAAATTCAAATTTACTTCATTATAAATATTGATTTAAGTATATTGTTTTAATTATACTGATGTGCATGAAGTTTATGTACACAATAAACTCGTTAATTTCAAAACTGCAGTTAAACTAAACTTGGAATTTAACCGGACGGAAAATACAAAGAACCTAAAGCAGACTAAGAAATTTAACATAAAGGCGAGTTAAAGTTATTACATTAAAAGGATTGAATTGTAAATTACATTAGTAACTCTACGAATTCGTTCATTCATATTTATGTACTAGAAATACCACTTATTATATTCACTATTCTCTTGCTACTACCACCTTATTTATAAAATATTCTCTGCAACCTAGACCTTTGTCATATAATTTTATATGCACACATTTTTCCGTTTTACTTTCGCGGCTTTGCAGCGTGAATTATTATTATGCCCACGAAACGGTGGTATCACGGTTTTCCGAACTAAAAGTATAATGAGCCGCAGAAACGGGGCGCGGAATAATAAGAGAAAAACCGCCCGTCGCTACGCGCCTGTCCGCCTTTGTTACTTTACAATAAGGAAATGTTCCGAGAAGAATATTTTGACGAGGCCGTAATTTTTTATTTCTTATATGAAAAGGACATTGTCAATTTCGAGCGGCATTTTCTATTGTTAAACTCGACTATTCAGTGATTTTTTGCACGTCTCTTACTAACGAGTAAAATAGATAAAGTTGAACCATTTTATCTTGCGTACACCACAATAACGGTCTGACGTTAATAAAAATTTCTCCGAGTAAATTTCCGGAGATTCGCCGACATAAGCCAATTTCGATTGCCCGCTTGCCTGCTTTCACGGACGATATCAAATTTCAGGCGCATTGTTACGCTCTCTTTCTCTCTCTCTGTCCGCACACAACTTCGGAATCCGAGCTTTCTTTCACTAAATCCAGTCGCGTTTTCGATTTCACGTTAAAAAGGTTATACAGCGGGCTAATGCCCATTCCCCATTGTTTTTTTCTTTCTGCCCACTCTGTACTCGTACAAAAAAAGAACTAGCCGCGATACGAGCACCACTACCGGATGAAAATTTCATTTAGTCCGGAAATTCTCGCTGCGGGTTAATTAGAACGTCGGTGGAGGGGAGGGTAAAATCTCGAGAGTGAAATGCGAGAGATGAAGATTTTCTTGGGAGAGAGAAATATTACGGAAAGACGAGGTAGGAGAGGTGAGTGTCATTTATCCTCCCAGAAACTCGCGACTTTCCTCAAAAGAGCGCGCGCAGTGCGAATAAAATTACTAATTTCCGCGTCAAGGCGGAGAGAGAGAGAGACAATTAGCCTCACGAAGATTGCAAAAATGATTTTGAATTAGAGCCGAGGTGTAAATTTGAATATCCTTTTGCTTCCTCTTAGAGGAAGCTTTGTGATAGTAAAAAAAAAAGTTTGTGAGATAATGTGTTAGGAATGTTGTT
>UXGD01006587.1:0-12258 GCA_900474315.1 Torymus auratus
CTTCCACTAGTTGAAGGTTGTTCTTCCAAAGAGTTTCTCCTATTTATTTCGCGATTTAGAACTTTAAGTTCCATCATCAAATCTTTAATATGATCGCAAACCATATTTGCTAATTCCATTGCACCCTCCAAGAGTAATTTTAATATCTAAAATGGAGAATAGATATTTTGTTAAGAGAAATGTTTTGGCAATCATCAAAAAATAAGATATTTGATTATTTACCAATTGTCGTGTTGGATCAGGACAGTGAGACAAATTGAGTAGCAAAGCAGTAGCATCTTCTAAACCTTCTTCAGAACAGCTCTTGCTTGTAAGCACTTGCACAGCCAGTCTAATATGATTTTCGGGAGCTGCTATACTCCAATCTTTGCTGGTCTCGCTTGGCTTTTTGTTCTTCGGAGTTCCTTCTTGTCGTCGGTTTGGATGCACTTCGGTCAAGCCTATCGATATCAGAGATAACAATCGTAGAAGCTTGTCCGTTAGTTGACTGCTACGCTTGATAACTGACCAATGTAGCATAGAGATCAATTGACCAAAGGCAGACACCTCAAATGAAATTACACATTGTTCAGGCTCGCCACCCAAATTCGTGTTAGAGTGTGTGCGCGCCACTGACTTCCCTTTTTTCGAAGCACAAGAGTCAAGACGAAGTAACATATCCCAAAATTCCGGAGTATCACTCTTGCCGGTTTTAGTTGTAGTCTTTGGTTTAGCCCCAGTCTCTTCTTTCATGCTACTAGATTCTTTTTCTTTTTCCTTCTCCTCTGCTTCTTTCGATTTAATCGGGACAAAGTAACCAGGGAAACTTTTAGCCAACGAAATCAATAGCTCTAAGGTATGTCTGCAGACGGTAGGAGCAGCCTGAGGATGAATGGTGATATTATGACCTTGTCTTTCGGATTTTTTACCTCCATGTTTCATAATATGGAAAACGTTAGCTCTGCAACCTAATGCAGCATCAATGCTGATATTTAACCAAGATTGCGAATTATTTTTAGTTTCAACAGCCTTGGGCGAGCTAGAATAGAAATAAAATGTTTATTTCGCTTGTAAAGTAGATAAATTTATATACATGATTATAACTTAAAAAATCATTTTCAAAGTTACTTACCAATACTCCATATTAGCGGAATGGACTCCTTTTCTCCTGAACTTTCCACCAAATTCAGCGAATGCATCTTTGTTGTCATCGTTGCTTCTTTCCATGATGCCTAACAAGGCTTTAACAACCCACTCTCTGGTACTTCCATGATAACATAAATTTCTTATCACCTTATGTAGTCTCAAAGTGTTAATTTTTGGTTCATCAATGAATAACAATACTAGCAGACAAGCCATTGATTCATGATCGAGTAATTGTCTTCCTCGCAATCTTAGACCAGCAGCTCCTTGATAGGCTATATTTGAATCACCCCTACTATTCCAGGCGTTCCATTGAGCTCGTTGAGGCATCGCATGAATGGCATATCGAGGTCCAGGTCCTCTTCCTATTAGAAGAAAGTACATTTTAATTTATTATATGCACATCATTATAGAAAAAATGTATCTCTAAAACCTTTACATACCTCTACTGGAATTTCTCAAGATACTCGATAACGTAGCATTGCCCTGACTGACGTGACTGAGGAAACGTTCCTGCATCATGTGCCTATTACGAGCCTCCCATTCTCTTCTCAAATTCTGAGCTTCCTGAGCCAAGTCAGGTGGAAGCACTGAGATTTGCGATTCTTCCATATCTGTGAGAATCTGTATGAGCAATATTTAAAATTTCTTAGTAATATTCCATAGAAAAAGTAATCGTTATGCATGTTTTTTTTAATACATACCGCTTGACGGAGTGAGGGTTGAAGATTTTGAAAAAATGCTGCTGCATCAACAGGATCTTCAGGATTAGCGGAAGCTGCAGCATGTCTTTGTTGCTCAAGTCGCTGTTGAGCCAATACTTCTTCCTGGATGGCCGGAGGAAGAGCGGCCAAGAACTCGGGATTCACTTCAACAGGTCCAGCAACCTCTTCAACCACATTCGCCTGAGCTCTCTGTCTAAGTCGTTGAAGTCGTAGCTGCTCGGCTATAACCTCATCACGCATGTCGTCTGGTAGTGCGGCGAGAAATGACGGATCTACGCCATCAAGGATCGGTTCCTGTGGTTGAGTAGACTGCTGGGCCGCATCTTGCGAGGCTGACTGTTGTGTACCACTAGCTTGATCTTGTTCGGTATTGTTTCCTGCTTCAGTATCGTTGCATGGTAGTGCCTGAGCATTTTCTTCTGGAGGAGGCGGTTGGATGCTGGATTCCTGCTGAGGTTGCTGTTGTTCTGGTTGAGGTGTACTAGTAGCTTCTGGCCCTGGACAACTCGTCTCTTGATTTGTTAAATTTGCACTGAAAAAGCAAGAATTTTTTATTGAAAAAATGAAATTGAATTAGACATGTCAAATTTGGTTGACGTCCTTTAGAAGTAGAAGTTAACTTACTTTCTTTCACTATTAGCTTCAACATTATCATCAGTCAATAATCTTCTTATCCAATCAATAGGCACACTATTTTCTCTAGACAAATCATTGCTAGAACTCTGACTGCTGTAAAGTCTCTCTACAAGCTCTGCTGGTGTCCAGCCTTCAGAATTGTCAGCCATTGACGAACTTTCAGATGGTCTATCGGATTGTTGTCCTAATCCAATGGTATGATAATTAAAATAATTAAATATTGTATATGTATCAACAAAACAATTTTCTTAGGCTTCTACTTACGTTGTATTCTCGAAGCTTCTGCTGTAGATGCACCGAGAACAGAATCTACAAGACTCTCGGCGATCTCAGTAGCTGCGCTTAGAGTGGCCGCCTGAACAGTGTCAGTCGGTTGTTGTGGCAGTTGTTCTTCTTGAGGTGGAGGAGGCCGGTCTTCTTCTTCCTGTACAGTCACTTCCATTTCCCCTGCGAATGGGAACAACGTATTTTCGGTGTCAGTAGCGCTAGTGCTGCTCTTGCTTTCCTTATTTTTCTCGGCAGCTTCTTTTTCAGCTGCCTGTTGCTTTTTGTGTTTTTCTTTCCTCTCAGCTAACTCAACATTCCTGTGTTTTTCTAAAGCTGGCATCAACTTATGTACAACACCTGAAAAGAAATGCAATATGAATAAATATTTACAATTTACTCGATTTACTTGTACCAGCAATCAATAATAAAATCTGAACTCACCAACACAGCAATCTGGTTGAGAATCTCCGTCGAGTAATCTGCTTTCCTCAATCCACCAATGAAGAGCAGTAGGGATATTGTTGAGTGTCGCCGCGAGACTTGGACCAAAGAGGTATCCCGATTGATCGACGAAATCATATTGTTCATCATCTTGATTGGTCATAATTCCAAGTCCATTGTCCATAACAATGACACCGTGGTTTCTGACAGTCGCCAAGATTTGGCTTGCAGCAAGCGGGAGTGTTTGCGCTGCGGGTCCCAATAATCTTTGTAAAATCACAGGAGGATTGGAGTGACGGGGATTAGAAAGTTGAAGCTGGTATCTGTGTTGTCGCAACATTCTTTGTGTACGATTGTTCGGCGCATCAAGATTGTGAGCCATTATTAACGGATGAGAGTTGATGCCGTTAGCCTCGGCTGCCGAGGGAGGTTCACCAAAGAGATCAAGATTTAGAGAGAACGGGAAATTAGAGTGCCAGGGCAGACTTTGCCGACCGGAAGTTGGAGCAGTTACATTGACATCCTGATTTTCCAAGCTGTGCTCAATCATGACAAGGTTTGCGCCATCGCGATTGTTAGTAGGCAGCATACGGAATACACTTTCGCCTACGTCTTCGTAGAATTGGAGTCCGTCTTCCTCATAATTGGATGACTCCTCCTCCTCCTCTTCTTCTTCTTCGTTCTCCTCACCATCGTCTTCCTCTTCCTCCTCTTCGTCCTCGTCGTCTTGAACGTCATCTTCATTATCATCAGATGGATTGCTATCTGAGTCTGAATCTGAGCTCATGAGGTCCTCCTAAAATTAAGGATACGCGAAACACAATTGAGTAAAATTTCTCGATATAAATAGTAAAATCGTTTACAGAACCAGTTTCAGTAAATAATTGTAAAAGTAACTTTTCATGCAGTCTTATCTAACGTGATTAAATAATAATTTAACAGTTCAATGCTTTTATTGATCATGTTCAAAGGGAAAACAAACACTAAAAAAAAAACAATTAGGTAGGTATAAACAAAATGAATTGCACGGATAATGGATTTTACAGCTGGCTTTCTAAAGTGTAAAAAAGACACCTATTAGTAAGCTGATAGGTGATAATTTACACTTACTGTCGGGTCACGAGCTGGATCGAAGTCACCCTCTCCATCGCGCATAGCGAGGCTTTCGTCTTCAATGTCCATCGGCCGATGTGGGCGAGAAGTTGGCTCTTCCGCCACGGCCGATCCATCTCTGGAATACAGTACACTACTTGATTATAGATACTGTACAGTGTATAATGAAACATGCATATTCTTCATGCTTTTTAATTACACATAACATTTTTTCTTTTCAATTTCAAATCAATTTATTCGTTGATAATATTAGACCAATTAGAACGTGAATAAAAATCTAATGATGCTATTAGTCTTTAATTGAAGAGTTATAGCATAACTTATTATACGAAAAATATTAAATATTATTGTCATCAATGTAAGAAAAAGTATAAAAAATGTCTTAAGCGCTGAGAATTCTTACCTTTCAAGCAGTTGATCCATTATGTCCTCCAAGACTGCTTCATCGCCGTCGTCGTGTTGCTGACTCTCGGAAGTTGGCTCCAGACTTTCAGCGTTGACTGAAATGTCGTGCTCGGTGTTCTCGGCATCTTCGTTAGTCTCTTCGCCCACGGCATTGGTTGCCTCTGATGTCGTCGTACCAGTCTGTTCACCGATTGGTTCTTCCTGTGCGTTTCTGTTCTTAGGTTTGGGAAACTTATTGTTCACCGTACCGGGCATCGGCTGATTGATGATCCTCGACAGTGTCTCCAGCGGCTTCAGCGCTGCGTTTATCGTGCCTGCCATATTAGGACTCGAGAGGTCCAGGCTATGGGGAATTTTAGCGAGATCGGTGATGATGCCCTTTTTGAGCATTATCCTTACGATGAAATTGACGTTCGTGTACTGATGGTTCAACTTGAGGGAGCCGCGAACGGGCGTCTGTGTGGAAGGCAGAGGGCAGCTATCGATCATCGTCGATATCAGGCCAATGAGCAGCTGCAGCTGCGCGTGCTTCTCTGAGCTCTCGGGCATGGCGAGAGTTCGCGTGATCGCGGCCTTGACTTCCGTCACTAAGGCGCTCTGGGCGTCAGGCGAATGATTGCACGAGGCGATGGCAGCGATGAGCATACGCGCCATGCTGCTACATTGTCGGTCACTCGAGTTCTCGGGAAGTATAGGTAAGAGCTTGTCTAGAAGGAAGGCCAAGGCGGTTGTGTCCTCCAGGATCATCTCGCTCTGACCAGCGCGATACGTGTACTCAGTGATTAGGTTAGCGATAGCGCCATACGACCTCACTGACTCAGCCAGCATCTTGAGAATCGCTGACTTCGGGAGCAGGGGCTTCTTTGCTTCCTCGGGCTCAACTTTGCCGTTGTTGGCGCCGTCAGTGTACATTTTTAGGGGTATGATTTGAGAAACTTGATCGGCATCGTCGTCCAGCGTGTCATTCTGCGTCGCTGTGCTGGCTGCAGTGTTGTTTCTCAACAAATCTCTTCGAGATGTGGTGGTTGTAGTTGACGCGGCGTTATTGCTGGCAACATTCGGAATATTCTTCTTCTCAGGAGTACCAGCTGGTGGCGTGGTAGCTGTATCTTCTGGTAGTACAGGCATGGGTTTGATTAAGGCATTAAGTAGTTCTTGGATCACATTGATAGATACTTCCTCGGCTACCGGTACAGTGGGCGAAAGGCTCGGCGGAAGAGCTTTAACAACCAATCGAGTGTCAACGTCGTCGCGCTTCAGAATGCTGATGTCAACCCTCAGGATATTCTCGCAAACTTGCCTATAGACTTCGGGATTGCGACAAACCGCACTGCTTATCTGTCGGGTCATGAAGAGGATCTCTTTATAGGGTGGCGGAATATTGCTCTGGGTGCGCGAACGCACAACCTTCTCCATTGCTAATGAAAGGGTCCTTGGTTCCTCAAGAGTGTGCCTGATGAGAAGAGTACTCAGAGGAATGCAGCCGATGAAGCTGCTTGCCTGCGTCATGTCAAGCAACAGTTTGACTCCTCCTTCTCGAGCGAACATCTCGGCGTTCTTGTAATCACGGGTGAGTCTCAGGCAGACCTTCATCAGTGCATGGAGAGCATCACGATCAACGGGTATCGCCAAAAGTCTGACGCACGCGCGTACGATGCTAGGTGTAACTTCAGGATCAAGACCCTGGATTACAGCATTTCGCTTGTCTTCGACGTTATTAATGGTGGCAGACGTACTGGCACCAGCGGCGGTGCTTTCTTCCGTGTCCATGTTGTTGTCCGTGCAACCAATCGGGGTTGGCGTAGCACTGGTGTTGCCAGCAGCAGGAGCAGCAGGAACAGCAGGAGCGGCAGGCACAGCAGGAGCAACAGGGGCAGTAGGAGCAGTAGGAGCAGTAGGAGCAGTAGCCCCAGCAGCTCCAGTAACAGTAGCAGCAGGAACTTCTTCGCCATTAGCAGTACTTGGAGTCTTAAAGCCCATGGTGATGGGTCTACGATTGTCACTATCCTCGTTGACCTGTGTCATACACGAAAACGTTATCAAGTATTTCCTCCTGCTGCAAGATATTCGCACGGTAGGTTCACCGGCCCAATACGCATCGTTGATGATGCGATTGTTGATTGAAGAATACGGCATCCATTTTCCCGAGCTAAGATCGAACCATTTCCAGGTACGATTGGTCACCTTATGCATTATTATTTTACGCTGCGTTAGTACGGCAACCTTCTCGAGTCGGTCTATAAGTAGTAAGAGAGGAGCAAGCCACTTCGGTGTCTTTGAAGGCTGAGCCGTAGTGGTGCCCTCTTTGGCCTGAACAGTATCCTTTACAACCGTGGCGCTAATTTTGTTCTTATTGGCGGTGAGTAAGACTTCACTCGACACGAGAAGACGAACAAGTTTGTCGAGGATAGCACACTGTTCGACCATTTGAGCACATGGGACGCGCATCTCCTGGAAAGTACCTTCAAAGAAAAGCGTATACAGGTAGATACGCCCTGCTACCTTATTGGCTTCTTCCGACTCAACTAATCGAGTAGCGGCGTTTTCCTCCTGAGACTCGGCAACATTGCGCAGATAATCGACGAGATCGCTGATTTCTTTGATCAGCTGCCGAAGCATGCTGTCTCGCCAATCGTTGCCGTTGCGTTTGGTAATAGTCACGAGGAGATCGCATATTCGGTATACTGTGTCGGGCATAAGGTCCAACAGATTGAGACACTGTTCGAGTGCATTTTGAGTGAATTCGTCAATCGTTTTACTAGCCTCGCGTATCGGCTCTTCAAGGCTGGTGACGGTTGCCTTCAGTTGATCCAGAGAAGTGGATGATTCATCCAGTGACATGGCGATGGCCTGCATCATTTGATCATCATCGCCCATTTCTAAATCCATTATAAGACTCTGACCATTAGCATCAGCACCGATATCCTGAAAAATAAAATATTATTTGTAAATAACTCGTTTTTATACATACGATAAATTAATTATTATGCAAGAAAACAATGCTTACCGATCTACGCAATGTAGCAGGATTCGTGAGAAGATAATCTGTGGCCTGTTCGACAGTTAGCGTGTGAAGAAGAGCTTCTATACAATGTGCTCGACTGAATCCCATGTCCATTAGCTGCCTTAAATGTTCCGGATTTACATCAGCTTCTGGTTCTTCACGACGCTCTGTAGTTCCAGATCTGCTTGCAACTGCAGTTCCGGTACCACTAACGTTTGCAGTTTCAGTAGTCTCTTCTTTCTCTGTCCGTTCCTTGATGATTTTTTCCCCTTGCAATATGTGCCTTAAGATCGAAAGTATAGATTCTGTCATACGAGGTCCATAATTTTTCAAAGGTTTCTTATCCCACATTAACATCACAGCTTCGAAAGCTTTCTTGTGGATATCGATGAGGTACTTAATAGGGTCAAATGGTTCATATGCTTTGTAAATTCCTGTACATTTCGGAGAAACTACGTGCGGAGAGTCCAGAATCGCTTTAGGATTGACCATTTTTTCTAAAAGCATTAACCAAACATCTAAGAACTCGCCCGTTCCATCAGGAAGATTGGGATGTTCCAGGCCCTCTGACAACTCAAATTGACCTCCGCCAGATAAGGCCCACCTGAACGTCGCGAAGAATGCATTTTGTCCTCCTAATTTGACGAACTTCTGAAGCATCAGGTGATAAGGATGACGTTTTTCGTCGAAGAGCATGGGAGACGTGAACCCGACGGAACATATGAGGAAGGTGAGTTTGAACTTGGGTACAGGCGAAGGAGGCAACTTGTCGTGCGAGAGTCCGCGCATGAGTAAGCAGTTCAGCGCAGTGGCGACGCTACGCGCGGCCTGTGATGGCAAAGTAGGCATAGGTGGCAATTGCTGACCACGTCTTTGCCTCATGGGTGAGCCCATGCACAGTTTGACAAGGAGGCCAAAGAGCTCGGCGAGGGCGCGACCAAGACGGGACGAGGCCCCTAGCAGTGGCTTGATGTATTTCAGCTGATGGCTACTTGGCGAGGAACGTCCAGCGCCAGCCGCTGGAGGTGTGGCGCCGGTGTTGTTCGTGCTTGTGCTCGGCTTGCTCTCGTCGACTTCCATCGAAACAGCGGGAGGATCAGTGCTCAAGGCTTCCATGGCCGATGTCATGCCGTTGCTGCCCATGTCTGCAGACGCTGCAGCGACTGACCAATTCGAGGATTCACCTTCAGACTATAATTCGCAGAAAAATAAACAAATATTACATGAAATAAAGTATATGAGTAAAGAGAATTTTTATCATATTTCATACGTACATTTACTCGTAATTCAGGAGGCATCAGTTTCTCCATATCTTCTTTTCCAAAATCGCATCCCGCTGGGATGCTATCATCGCTGCAAAGTGCTAAAAGTAACGTGCTTTCCCAAACAAGCGACATGTAGAGTTCTGAGAGACCCTTGAGCACGGTAAGTCCGAGCTCCGATCCCCAATGATTCATGGAGAGATTACGAATCTCGGCTTGACTGGTGCGGCAGACATGTACGAACATTACAACATAACCATGAGCAGCATTCATCGCGTGCAGCAGAGGCGTTGCTTTGTCGCTCGTGAACGCCGTTTCGAGGTTTGGCGCCGTGGCGAGCTCGTGTAGTAGAACTGAGCCGCCCGGCGATTCCATGTGACTATGTAAGGGCTTTAGAAGGTTTAGTACTTCATTCAGTTGCGTCAAGCCCGTTTTGAGAACCATTGGTTCATGCGCCAAATTCTATAATAAAAAAGAAATAAAATAAATTCATAGGATTAAAAAAATTATATATCTAAATTAGAATACACAATTTACAGATAACTAAACTCACCAGAATGCTTTTGCAAACTGAGGCAACAGCTTGAGCAGCTTGGGCTACAGGATAGTCTACTGGTAGATTTGGTAGTCCCAAAATCGATAACAACGGAACCAGTCCTTTCTGCGCAACGAACTCCCGACAGTGATCATCCGTGGAATTGTTACTGAGAATTGCATCAACGAATTTCATGACATTATAGATGTAGTCGACCAAAGCAATCGGGGTCTTTTCGCGGGGTTGAGGAGGTGGTCCGGGCTGGGCAGGCGACGGTGACGGTTGTTCTTCCCTTTGAGGGTGTGAGCTGGTACTTGCTTCTTCCTCATCTTCCTCCTCTTCGTCACTGCTGCTACCGCCTCCGCCTCCAGAACTACCTCCGGCGTCCCCAACGCCAACGCCGACGGATTGATTGGAGGACTGACGACTCGAGGAATTGGTGAGCGACGGAGAGTTTTCGGTTTTACTAGCTGCACGCCAGCATACGTAACGCGAGTCACAACCAAGGACACAGAGTTCTTGAAGAAGCTTGACGATCGCAGCCATTGCATCGGCTTTAAGACTAGGCTGATGGCGCATCAGTTCATCCATGGCGTTGCCAAGTTTAGAGGCAGTGTCGCCCAGAGGATCAGCGCTACGCCGACGACGCATAGCCGAGAGATATACGGGTGACAAAAGGACCTTGAAGATGCGCTCAAAGGGACGGCGCAGCATGAAGAAGTACAAACCGCGTTGGTTCAGACAGAGTGCGGTGAAAACGTTGGGTAACGAACCAAGAACTTCCCTTGTTGCAGGTACCTAAAGGCATAATTGAACGCAAGTTATGATGATTAATTGAATAACAGAAAATACAGATTAAGTTTCAATACTCACATCTTTGTTCAATAATGCATGTAAAACAACGTCTGTTAATCCTTTGTCTTGTAGAGTCGAGAGCAAGGATGGCTCTTGGAATACATAAACTGTAACGACATCGGTTGCGAGAAGGAACAGGGATGGTCCGTAGTACTCCGAATTGCTGATTATATGTTTCAAAGAATATGGCAGTGTACCCTCCATAATGTGTCGGATACTATCCGAAAACATAGGGTCTTGGATTGCTTTTTTGACAAAGTTCAGCATCGACTTCAGCAACGCAGCTCGTTGCGGCAAACAGGTTTTTCCATTTTTTAACGCTGCGTAATTCTGCTGCTGGGTCGGCTTGCTACTCTCTGTTCTCGAACTTGTTGTATTCTCGTCCTCGGAAAACTCCATGGGGTTCGACGATTCCTCCCGGTCCTCTATAGTTTCGTTAGCCCGCTGCGGCGGCGTGGTGGAAGGACCGTCCGCAGCCGGCTGTGGGGCCGGTTCATCATGTTCGGGTTCTATCTCAAAAGGTTGCTCTTTTCGACAAACATTGACCTCCATATCGAGTCTCTTAATAAAACTTGCTAGACCATTATGAGCTTGGAACGCTTGCATATCTATATTAGTTATTAAGTCTATAACTCTCACAGCTCTAGTAACAAACTGCAACAAAAAAATAATTATGTTAGTATTTATTTATTTATTCATTTATATAGTTAGTAAAAAGCTGTTAATAGCTACGGTATCGAACTTACAGTTATGTGTTCTAGTTCTCTACCAGGCCAATTGATAACTTTGAGAAGACTTTCCATCATTCCACAGCTGACGAGCGCCTCCCCGCCAGCTTCGTAACTGCCGAGGTGGTAAAGAAAACTGAAAAGCGCTGTGGCTAATGGCAGAGGGAAGGGTTGGCCATCTGGTTGTGGTGACGTCAACGTCGTGATACACGTTCTCACGAGAACTGGGAGAAATCCGTGATATGAACTTGCGCCCGTTACATCAATTATCATGTTCAATCGAGAACCCGATTTCCTGTTATAATAAACATTTATTAAAAATAAATAAATACGCACGTTATAAAAATTACTTACTTGGGATGATGCGGATTTCGATCTAAATGAATTATGCTTGTCAAAGTTCGTAGTGCTGCTGCTCGAATTTCAACAAGGTGGGGGTAAGGAAGTTCAAGTAGTTCTACAAGTTCCTCAAGAAGTCCAGCATGAAGGAGGCTGTGTGCATTCTCTTGGAGCGCGTTACTATATACAAGCACGGAAAGTGCTTGCAGACGAGCTTGAACGCACTGTAAGCGTCGTCGATAATCTGAAAAGCTGTGAGCTAACCTTATATGTGTTAAAAAAGCCATCTGAAATAAAAAATAGGTATTTTAATAAAGTCCTTTTCCTTATATTCTTCAATTTCAAAAATTTTATTTCATGAAATGATTAAAAAAAAATTTACCTGACGATCTTGAGGTACATTATAAATTTTCAATAAGTCATTCATAATTTGGGCAGGGGTTTTACCGAGTTTATCTACATTTTCGATGTGTATATATGTTACAAGATTTGTCTGAGCAGTCTTTTTTGCGCTACCACTGCCAGTGGTGCCACTGGACGTTTCTGAGGCTGAAGGATTCTCAGCATAGAATTCAAAATGTAACGTTGTTGCACTTACTGGAAAAGGCTGTTAAAAATATTGAACATTATTTATTAATTTATTTAGAAAAAAACGGACATAACTGTCCAAATACAAAATAATACAAAATAACGGTAACAAAAGAGCATATAACAGCTACGAAGCTATATAACTAATAACAACAATGAAATAATAAAAGTTATCTTATATAACCAACAAAACAGTGATAAACTGTAGTATGAAATAAAGAAAATGTAAGAAATGAAA
>UXGD01006588.1:0-12255 GCA_900474315.1 Torymus auratus
TCTTTAATAAATAGTCCGACCCACTTTTTAGCTAAAACTATATACAATGAAATTAAGTTTTCCGTTAAACCACCAAATTTTACATCTCGTTATTATATAAGTTAAGTTGGCTAGCTTTAGCTTAAAGTATTGTGCTTGCCTAATAAGACGAAGTTTTCCGTCTATCCCCTCTCCTTTTTGGCGCTAGGGACCCACCTTAAGGGAAGGCCGAATAACTATACATTTAGGATTGAGACCTTTTCTAATGATTGACTCGCTTACTGTCGCACGTCTGCGTAACTCCAATATGATCAAGAATTTCAAGACAAGATAATAATATTTTTCATATTCACTGACAAGACCAAGACGAGAGAGAAATTTTCAAGAATTTACAAGAGCGAGACAATAATTACAGAAATATTGTATTGTCTTGCTCTCGTGCAGACCTATCATTGGCACCTAGCTTTCCTAAAGTTGATTTATTATTTCATTAAATGAATTATTATTGAAGATAAACACAAAAGTTTATACACAAAAATAAACTGAAAGTACTTATACGAAAGATCTATAAAAAATTATTTTAAAAAAATCATGAAAGTATATGAATTGGTTCATGCAAAAAGGGACCTTAAAACATGAAAGTAATGTCATGAAGTTTACTAGAACCTTATTATTTTTTCGCCATGCCGAAGCTTTCATCTTTTGAAAACTTAAAATTATTCGTTAACAAATAATTACATCAAATGCAGGTAAGATATAAGAAACACATGCAACATTATACGAGGATATAAATATTACGTTTAACATTTTTCTATTCAACCAAAAACTTTAAATTTAATACTAAATCTTTCAATACAAAGCTTACGACAAATCCGATGCAAGCATCGATAAAAAAAACCCGACCGCCTAGGAAAACCCCCGATCCACGTCGCTTACCTCGTACGCGCGCCACTTCAATGCCATGCGACCGTTGAGCCCATCGACGCCCGAGACTCCTTCAAGAGCGAGTCGCAAGGACTCCCCATCAAACAACGAAAAAAAAACGTCCGGCTCCTTTTCCTTTCTCCTCCTCGCGTCTCACCCTCGACGCCGCGACTTTCTTCTCCACTCGCGCGCTCTCCTCGATCCCAAAAAATCACACACACGCGCGGCGAGAAAAAAGGATCTCCTTCACTTCCTCCCCTTTAATTCCTCTCGCGCAATGGCGTCGCTTATCTCTCCGTCGGATCTAAATTCTCTTCGAACTGCATCATTGCTTTCGCTGGTTTTTTTTCGCCTTTTTAGAGTGACCGGTCGAGCGAGTACCGGAAGTATTATACGTGCGTGCTCTATGGAACTCTCAAGAGGACCTTTTTAAATGCGAGCACGTGTAGTAGTTGTAGTATTTGGACGGTGGCACACGTGAAGGCGAAGCGATTGCGCGGAATGACGTGTACTACGGAGGGTTTGAGAGAGGGAGCGCGCGTGCGAAATCGGGGTGCGAAAATCAGGGAAAGTCCAAGGGGTGAGTAATTGCATGTCGTTAGGGAGTAATTGTGAATCGTGAGGTGGACAATGATGGGGATGAGTGGCGTGGAAATGGAATAATGTTGCCACGGTGATTGATTGGAGGGTGTAGATGGAGCCAATTGTCGCGGTGATTAAAGTGTAAATGTTGTTTTATTTGACATGTAAGTGGAATCGTTATTATATGTTAATAAACTTTATTCTTTGGAATTAATAAGGTGATGAAATTAAATATCATTTGTTGCATTAATTTTTTATATGTCGTTAAAGACTACTCAATGCGTTAAATGAATAATTCAAAAACATCCCAAATTGAAGTAAAAACAATGAAAAATAAAAAAAAATTAATAAAAATGTGATTTTACATATAGCGTACGATTTTTTAACAACAATTAGTCCATGAGGGTAGTGTTACGAGTGAGAACTGGCAAATAAATAAATAAATAAATGTCGGAGGACTCGATAAAACAACGTCACGGCGAGACTCGGCAGGCAATGGAATCGAACCCCTGACCTTTGCACGTCTTTATTCCAGTCGTCCTCATATTGTTAGATGCAAGCCGATCCGCCTCATCACGTTGTACATCGTATGCACACGTAACAGTAGATTAACTTACAAATTCAACTTTTTTACAAACAAAAAAAAACTTGACATCCTTTTTCTAAATTAACACGCGTTTATCTATCTCCTAAACATACCTTTTACTTTTTTTCTTCGAAACACTTTGTAGCGCCCCGATTAGAGACACAATCCACAAATGCACTTTATCAAAACCAGAAGCCCCATAAAAACCGCGCGGACTCGAATAACCAACACTTTTAATCTACCCCAACATACACCCACACTATCCACCACCTCATAATACCCGACCTCTCGATAAGCCCGGGCAGCTTCTCCGAAAAAGCCATGTTACTCTACACGTACACACACATTTATGTAGCACCCGGCCGCGGCGTATAGGTAGGGGCTAAAAAGGCTGCGCGCGCGAGAGAGAGAGATGAGTAGTGGCCGCGCGGCCCTTTTTATATGCGACCGCGCACACCTGTCGCCCCATATAGGCCGATAAGCAGCCGCGCGATAAGATACGCTAATTGAGAGGTCTTAATTGGACCTCCCGTGTTAGCGCGCTGCCTCGATCCTTTCAGCAGCCGCTCTGCTCGTCCAGGTGACACGCGAGGGATTTTTTACGCACGTCGCGTTGTGGATGTACGATGCGCGATGTGATGGCCGAGGAAAGCCGGTATGCGATGACGCACGAGAATTGTTGCTCCTTTTCCTGAGTATCGTTGTGGCGCTTGGTAGAAGTTGTAACGGAAAAAGATGTTTGGTTTTTAATTTTGGATTTTTGAGTTCAAATAGTTTTACTCGTATGTATATGTAGATATAATGTAGTGAAATATTCTAGCTGTATTATAGTTAATGTTTTATTCAAAAAAACTTTTTCGAATATGATAAATGAATAATTGGTCATATCATGTAGTATTTTTTATTAATTTTATATTTAATTGTTATTATATTTTATTATAAGCGAAATAATAATAAAATACTGTTATGCTTCTTATACAACTATTCTTTTTCCATCTCTTCTCCAGATCCTCTCCCAAAATTTATATTAAAAAAAAAAGAAAAAGAAAAAGGAAACTGAAACAGGATTTAAACCATTTATAATACTTCAGAAACCCACCTACAGTCATCAAAGACAGCCGACTCTCAATATTTACCCCCATAACCCACTAACCTTCATTCACACCAAAGTTAATAAAAACTTCATTTATTACATAAACCCAACATACAGTCGTTTAACTATCATTAATGACCGCTCACCCGCTGCGCTGAAAAATAGCTTTTCCGCGCGACTGTCCAAGGCGTACAACACCGAGGCTACCTCGCATTGTTCGGATTTTTCTCGGGGGTGGAGTCAAAAGCGGCGTCGGCTGCTGCGGTGCGACACAAAGCGCAGCGAGCGAGCAAGCGATTTGTTGATGATGCGATGATCATTATCGGCCGAATAGCGAAAAAATGAGCTCGCACAACGCCTACTCTTCGCGGCCCTTTGGACCGTACCGACTGTGACGTCTGTTTGCCGAATTTTCGCGGTAATGGTATTAGGATGTGGAATGGTCGATCGAGAAACAGTGATAAATGGTTTCTTCGAGTCTAGTGCGGGCTCTCGAATCTTTCATTAGCTTGATACTGATCAAGATTAATTATTTCGAATTGCGATGGTTTAAATGGGATGGTTAGAAGAACTCTTGAGCAGTAATTGTTCATTGTAAATTAACTTTGGACTTTGCTTTAATCATCTTCCCTTTTTGCACGTTCTTGAACGCCAACGGAGACATCAGTCGTTACACTACGAATAATATTAAATAAATAAAACATTCATTGACATCTGCTTCATTTGTACAACAATATAGCTTTTACTTAAAAATAAAACTAAAAATAGAAGCAGTCGAAATTTCCAACGTGACATACTTCCAAGCAGAGCTAAACACCCAGTTTCCCAGCTACACAAATCCAACATTTTTGTTCTTCTCCCCAAAATATGCATAAACTACCGAACTTTCGAATACTCCTCTTTCCCCGTATACCAATATTTCGCACCAAATTACACGCCGATTTTTCTTCCACTCGGCACAAAACCAGCGCGAAGAATTCCGCTCCACCCCGAATTCACACCCCGCGCGCTTGCACTAGCGTCCGTGCAACCGCCACTTTCTCGCGCCACGACGACATATGCATCTTTGTCAGCGTCGCAAGAATGACTTTCACATAATTTTTTTGTCACCCTCGAAACAGATCCGTCTTCCAGCGCACGACAAAGTACTGCCCAGCTGAAAATTCCCAAAGAAAGTCCTTCCTCTCTTCCTCTCTCTCTTTCTCCTCTTCCTTCCGAAAAAAAGTGAGCGCGGGGCCTAATGGCACACAATGACCGGCGGCCCCTGTGTAAATACACCGCGGCCTCTAATTGTGGCGCAATTTATGCGACCGGGTGGCCACGCGCCCGGGGAAATGCCGCCCTTTTTCCGTCGAATTTTTCGGCGCCGGTAAAAGGACGCCCAGCTGTGTGCGACGCGCCTTTCTCTGTCACCGGGGAATGCCTTTCTAGAGGACAGAGAGCGGATGCGTTCTTATTGTCAGTTTTAAGGCCTTTTGCGTAACTCGCGCCAACGATGCGACTCGATTTCATGGACGAGACGCTACGTGTGTACGCGCGTGTCTGTAAAGAGGCAGAATTACACGCTGCGTTTTTTGCTCTATGGCCGAGTTTGTTAATTGCTTTCGAATGTTTGGATTCCGTGAAGGAGGCTCGACTTTGTGCGATTTTTCGGAAAAAATTTGGAACGGTCTTGGGCATGGACGTGGTTTGATATGAAAGTTCGTGAAAAAGGATTTTATTACTTTTCGTAACTATTTGTGGATTTGTTAGTTTACAATCAATTTTATATCTATTTAAAACTATAAGAACTTTACAAAAATATAGCTTTTATCGTATTGATGAAACATAATGTATTAAAATCTCACATTTTAATTTTATTATTATATTTATTTAATATTAAAGTTTAAATAGAACCACGACGTCATTAATTAAATCAGAAAAGATAATTGAAGCATAAAGATTCACTAAAAGTACAAGCTTGTTAAAAACCACAACCATCTCTATCATCCCTCCAAACATCCCGAAACTAGATAAAATTTGACCGATGTTTGACAAAACTGACAAAACTGTCACCGCCGCCGCAACGGAGCATATTAATTTCCACGGGTCCATTCTCTCAAATACGATCAGGATCTCGTGCCACCTAACAACTGCCGACAGGATGTCAATATCGAGTCCCCGAATCTCTACCTGAAGGAGCAGCCTTGACTGTACACACACGGAGCGTCGGTCTAGACCTCTGGCTTATATAGGACCTTTCGATCTTGTTTCCTCTGTACAGAACTTCCGGCTATGCAAGCTATATACGCGTCGAAATTATACAATCTGCGAGCAGCATCGATAAGAACGATAATAACAATGAGCAGCTTGCGGTAGTAGCTCATTATGAAGGTTAACGCAATTAATGTTATCTTAAGTGGGTCGGAAGGGCAGTCCCTTTTTAAATTATTTATTATGCAACTGTTTTTTGAGGGTGTCGATTGTATTCATTGCACGCTGTTTCCCATAGCGGCCGAGGGCGTTTAATTGAATTTCACGTCCGGCTGCATTTCAAAGTAGGGCATTTTTGGATTATCTGGTGCTTTATGAGGCTCAACATTTCGACAGTATTGTTGAGATTATCGCTAAAGATTGGACGTTTATTTTTTTGGTCCGTTATCAAATAATTTATGGTGTTTAAAATAATTAACGGATATCTAACGTACTGAAAAAAATGTTTGCATTTTTTTAACCTCATTCAAGAATCTTCAGTAAGAACTTACTCTCTAAAAATGAATAAGTGAAGAACTGTTCACTTGTGCAAGTAAGTGAACAAAATGTACTAATACTTTATAGTAAATATTCGTTAAAGAATTAGTCGATTTGTTCACCTTTTGGCACAAGTGATCGACTTTTCACTTATTTCATTTTTAAAGAGCATGGAGTACAAACAACACGAGCCATACAAAATCTGCATTGATATAACGTACTTACACGTACTATTCGCAACCACACAACGTTTTTCATCCTCCCGAACCGAAGTGACTCATAACTGCACCTGCAACGTATACATAACGCGTCCACCTTCGTAATCTCGCGATTACCAACCAAATCGTTTCCTAGGACGCCGACTTATCGCGCGGGGCTACTGTGAACGAGCCAGGTGTGAGAAACGGTGTGTACTCGATCTTATAGGCGTAGACGTGGGCTGTGGAATGTGAACTCGCGTAAATCTCGAGTGTTTTATTAGTGTTTACCGGAGACAATGTAGTGCCGCTGAGTTTCAAGAATCGTTCGTCAGTGATTTTTTTTTTTACGAATAGAAGGAATGTGAGGTACTGTTATGGAAATAGCCTTTATGAAGTGTAAATAGAAGATATTCTAATGAAGTTCTTAGTTGAAGATACGGTGAATGTATTCTCTAATTATGAATAATAATGTGAAAAATCCGCAACGAAGCGAAGCATCACTTGAAGTACTATATTAACTCATTTAGAAAGTTTAACATTTATGAATTGTAAACTGATTTATAAGTAATAAAAAAATATAATTTATTTAAACTTTTTTACAAAAATAATGCCAAAGTTGAAACAAGAAAATATTAAAATAAGCATTGCTTCTTTTTGTACTTTTAACAGTCATTTCTATCCATCTGATTGGCTCTTTTGAAATTTTGACTTATTTTTATAAAGTAAATTTGCGTAAATAGATACATCGACTAATTGAAATAAATATTATATGACGTAAAACTAATGATTCACTAACCGAAACATTCATTGTCACCATAACCAGCCAATCTTCCTTTCCTTTTTCAAAACATACAAATTCATTGAACCCAATGAAGCCGTAAATCCGACTCTTTATAGACCCGCCATCTTCTCACCTCTTCGAAAAGGAAAAAAAAGCGGAATCCGTCTGGTCGATCGGAACCCCCCGGTAATAAGGAACGCGCCGATAATTAGCCGTGGAATGCGCGCCTCTGCCTCTCTCGTCGTTCCAGACGTCGAAAATCGAATGAGACCCGTGAAATTTCCTGCCCTCGGCGCTGGAAAGGGGTTGGAAAATTTTATCAGTCATCTCTCGGGCACAAAAAAGAGAAAACGCTCGCGCGCAGTCGCCGTCGCTTCCTCCGGAGAGAAGGAGAGAGTGAGAGAGAGAGACGAGTCCTTCGATGCTTATCTTGATTTTCGGTCGCTTTGAGATCTCCGAGAGTCGTGTACGAGCGCGTGCACGCGAGAGATGAAAATTTGATTGAGAGGTCGTGTAGGCAGAGTGCGAGGTCGGCGAGGACTTAATTTTCCGAGGCTTTTCTTTGCGTTAATGCGGGATTACGGTGCAGTAGTTTTGTCAGGGTATACTAGTCTTCGGTGTTTTACTTCATACAGATTAGTTCTGTGAATTGTTTCTCTTTAATTTATACACAAGTTAAAATTATTATTATATTTTCGACATTTATTAGACTTTTACAAATATGTTCAAATAAGGGTATTAATATGTGCTGTTGTAAAAGATTTTTCAGTTATAATTTTATAATATAAATGTGAAGAAGTTTTGACATACAATCTTGTTATATAAGTAAACGTGTCTACCCCAAAAATTTATTATTACAATACATATGTAGGTACAGGTTTCTAAACTCATTCCACGGTGATAATTTTCATTTCCATTCAACTGTGAAACATGTTTGGACGTCTATTGAAATTTTTCAATATAACTTGAAATTATTGCTTCTATCAAATCTCAGCATGATTTCTTGTCTCTAACACATACCACAAATACTTCAAATCAATAATTCATGTCCGTAAATTAAATTATCCCAATGTAGTATAAGAATCTTACCAAGATATCTTTCCTACCGGTTAAGGCAAACATTTTTATGAATATTATCATACAATTATATTATGTATATATATTTTATGCAACTGTATAATTTATAATTTTAATATAATTCATGAATTTGGCATAATTTCTCTCTATATTGATACCAGATATTTCGGTTCTACCAATTCTAGTCTTTCTTACTGCTGGAAACATATAAATTAAAAATAATATTCTCAAATCAATAAATCTTATAGAGTTCATAAAATATATTGCAATAATATACAATTCAGTTTTAGTCTCCGAGCATAGATACCGCAATTACAAACACCAAAACTATCCCTGAACAGGCTTATTCACGCCCCTGAATCCAAACATAAAACCGCGTCGCGTCGTATTCTTCGATTCACGTGCCTGCGTACTAACACACATTCAAGGCATTACACTTCTTTCAATTGGAGGCGCTCGCCCCCGGACGAATCACAGATTTATGCGTCTTCGCCGCACCTGGACACACTCGTGTCCTATAGTACGGACGTGTGCCGGCGAGTATATCTGTCTCGCTTTTTCCTTCAGAGACGCGCGCCAAGGACGACGACAAACGAGGCGTAAAGGAGGCGGAGACTCGTTGGAGGCACGCGCCGATTCGATGATGTTTTTGGTGGTGAAACGAGCTAGGGATGGATTAACGAAATTTTAAGGTTTAGAAAATTGAAATTTATATCATCGGAAATGTTTTAACGCGAATATAGTTAGTCTTCAGATAGATTAATATAAGAATATAAATGTTTTTATATTATCAAGGAATGAATAGTACATTATGTAACAATGGGCGATAGTAGAAGATTTTTCTCGCGGATGGATTTACTGCCCGAGCGAAGTGAGGACCCAAGGGAAAAATACTTTCGTCCCGTGTTACATATAGTATTTTATTCCACACTCGACCGTGGATACCTTTTGACTCTGAAAAGCGGCGCGCCACGTTTTTTTTCATATTTTTTTAAGTGTTTCTTTTCATATTTTTTAATTTAAGTTTTTTATTTTTTGAAAGAACCATTATATTCAAGGATTTATTACAAAATAAATGATATAAAAAAATAAAAAAAAAAACAAAAAAAAATTGTTTACTTTTGATCCGCAAATCAGATTTGCAGGAAATATATATGCAACTTTCGCCCCGATTGTAGGAGGCGAAAGGTAGCCATTTTGGTAGAGTGTGAAATAAAAGTATTTTGTATAGTAGATAAGGTGTTCTGGTTCTGGAATCAACTGTTTCTGAAGTCTTTATGTAAAGCTATTAATGAATTTTTAGTTCTCATGAGCTACATATGAATGCGATTGTAATATTATAAGCTTTAAAAATGCCAAAATAAAATCAAATTGTAAAATCGGCACTGTAACTATTTAAAATCGACATAACGTGTTAATTAGTGCATTTTGATGATTCTTAATAGTTGCAGTGCCGATTTCACTATTTTGCATTGATTTCTGATTTTTAAAGCTTATAATAGGTGTTCCAATTGCATTTATACAGAGATCACGAGAACTAAAATAATTACTTTACATAATTATTTATTGCAGTTTTAGCGTGAAAAACTAACTTTTGGCAGGATCCTTACCTCCTATATAACTTAAAGTAATTTTGTATTTAAAATACATTAATATGTATAATATGAATTAGAAAGTGCAAATGTTATGCATAAAAATCGGCAGATACGATTTAAATTTCAAACAGAAATATATAAAGTTTTATAATGATTTTTATAATAATCTGCTATAAATTTCTATTATTTATTACTTGTAAAATTTGTAATAAGTACGGCTACTGCTTCCTCCTAGAGGAAGCGTTGGGAATAGTAAAAAAAAAGTTTTCGAGGAAGTAAGTATGTTAGAAATATTGTTTAGCCATTAAAAGACCCCGCAGAATCCTTATGGGAAATGGCTCTGAGCACCATTTCCTCCAAGGTTTAATAAAATTAATTTTAACTATGAATATAAATAGAATTTAGAATGAAATGTATGTTAAAACTTTAAACTTATTTTTCTCATATATTTCATTTTTGTGATTTTTGGAGCACTTATCGCAGGTTCACTTTTTTGGACCGTAAGATCAATTCCCAGTTGCGCATGGAGCTTCCTTCAACATTCCTTTAGAGACACCACGAATTAGATTATCCATAAAAATGCATAAAGATAAGTTACAGTGAATGTTACGTAGGTAACATTCACTATAATATGTAAGAAATACTAACATTATCAACTTTATTTTTATTAATAATTCAATTTTTTCAGAAAAGTAATCCGTGTTGTCTGTAGTGCTCACAAAAACAAAATAGTTTGAACCCTTGAAGACCCTCAATAATAATGTGTTGCTGATAAAACCATCGGCAAAGCCATAAATAAATTATAACTCAAGTTTTTCAAGAATTAACTGTAACAAGAAGTTTTTTCAGTAAAATGGACATCAATACATCTACTTTATGTACAAAAAGAAATTTAAGAAAAATGAATACATCTATTTTTACTAACAATAATTAATTTATTATTTTTTACAGCTTTTAACTCAGGCTGGCCCTCTTAATATTTAATCTCAACTTTTCGTAACCACTAATTAATTCCAGCAATTTTATTTGAAAATTCCACATGCATCAACGACATAAGAAAATACATCAGCTCACAACTAAATATCTTTGCTGGATTCCCTTATACGCAGAAAATCTACTGAAAAACGACGATCTCAGGCGAATGATAAATCGCGATGGGATTTAATTATCCGTAGAAGAGATGTTTCTTTTCTCGCGTGCGCGGATAATGACTGGGGCGTAGCCCAGTGAGACAATTGGATTCACCGCGTATGTAGGCCACGCCGCGTAACGAATCCCGTGATATTCCGCATCTGACTTGCACGCTGTTCTCCGCGCACGCGCACGACTTATATCCTACAAAAAACCTGACAACGGTTAACATTGCGATGTCGATGATTGCCGTGATATCACGTATGCGTTGCAGAGTATAGAGCTTGGGGCTTTATTTGTACGGTTCTATCTTTCTTATTCACTAGCCTTGCAGCGCTTGCGCTCCCTCTTAGGGCTGTACGAGACCGAGACAATATACAATATTTCTGTAATTATTGTCTCGCTCTTGGAAATTTTCGAAAATTTCTCTCTTGTCTTGGTCTTTTCAGTAAATATGAAAAGTATTATTGTCTTGTCTTGAAATTCTTGATCTTATTAGAGTTAGTTTAAAAAACTAGAGGTTCACGTAGAAGAGAAAGGTACGCAGACGTAAAATAGTAAGTTTTTGAAATAATTGAATTGTTTACTGACGCACGTCTCCGTAACTTCCTTTATTTGCGAGGACCTCGCACCCCCGGATATTTCAGTTTCAGACCTTTTTAAATGTCTTTAAATTTAAGAAACTTTCAAGTCATAAATGTTACTGAATTTTAAGAATAATGTAACGGAATATAATTTAATGTACAAATACATTAAGTTTAATATCAAAATATTAAATTTCAAATGTAATAGAAGTTTAAGGATTTTGAATTGAAATCAAATACGGATAAAAAGACGAATTAATATACAAGTATATGAACGCTTTTAGTAAAATTATAGTCAATATTTAAGGTATGTATGCAAATGATATTTAAAAATAATCGAAATAGAGATTAAGAATATAAGAGAAATTTAAAAACAACGGAAATAGAAAAAATTTCATACAGAAATATATTAAGTATAATATAATATGCAATTGAAATTGACATATAATCGAAATGAAAGTTAGGTATGTAACTGAAATTTTATAACAATGTAACTTGAATAATGTAAAAGTACATTAAGTTTCATACATAAAAGTGTTCTTAAATTCAAGAAACTTTTAAGAAGCAAATTTACTGAATTTTAAGAATAATGCAACTAAAGCTAATTTAATATACAAATACACCAGGTTTAATACCAAAGTAATACAATTTTGGTACAAGTATAAATAAATGCGAAATTTGATGTTTGATTTTTCCCGTCATATATGTGCCGCCGGACAGAGTCTAGTTCGCGCGCTGCCGCTATACGTCGGATCTTTTCCCTGTGGTCTCACGTACCTAAGTAAGCCGGCTCGAAGGAATATAGCGGCGCGTCGCTTACTACCTCGCCAATCGTTATCACTCCAACATCTCGTTAATAGATTGTCGTCAGCAACTACCGAAGTTTATTGAGTTATGAATTTATTATTTCGATATGTTATTACGATTAGAAAATGTTGTTATTTTCAAGACAAGACAAGATTCTTGACACTACAATCTTGATATTGTATCGAA
>UXGD01006589.1:0-12253 GCA_900474315.1 Torymus auratus
TTTATTTTTTGAATTTTAATTTAATAAAAAGAATTAATAAATTATTTTGAGGAAGCTACGTGCCAATGAATTGGCAGTGGTTTTTTCTTATTATATAGGTATTAAAGAAGAAGAATAATACTATTTCTTACACGGGAGGAAAATGGAACTTTGGATATACGTGGATTTGGGGAAAATCACTCATTTTTCGTCATTTTTCGCAATTTTCAAATGCATTTTATGCCCTTGGTACACAATAAGTACTACTAATTACATACACAAAGTATTCAATCAAAAGCAATTGACTTTCAAAAAAATAATTTGTTAACTTAAAGAATATAGTATCGATAAAGTCGCAACACACTAGTTTTAAATGATTGTTGTATTATTATGAGAGTTGACATAATAGTACATTATGGAACAATGATGGGAGAAGATGAGCTATTTCAAGGGTCACAAGTGTTGAAGACACCTCACCCGAGTCTTTAATAGCTCATTTTCTAATTAAACTTTGGTAGATTTGGCAACAAAATTGTAACTTTCTGAAACATGATTAAGTTCATGCAATGCTCGTAGAGATACCAATTGTGATTTTCTGATAAAACTTCTGACTATTAGATTCATGTAAGAACTCAGCTCGTACATCGATACCATATATTAATCAGGATTGACAAACCAAAGACCAGAACCAAACCCCTCTCGAATCCAATAAAAGATTATCCATACGTTATCACACTATTACTCTTATCTAGATCAATAGCCAACAATCTACTGCACAAATTCTCCTATCATTATATACTTTCCCACACACTGGTGGCGAACCAGTAGCGATTCGTTTATATACATACAAAGAGCAAACAATTACCGGGCGCCCTTTTTCAGTCCCACCACGTGGAGAAACAAAAAGCGCGTCCACGTGGCCCCTGTCACGGTTTTTTCTTCTAGGCGACGATATCGCGTGCGCGCGCACCCCGTATATACTGGTAAGATAATGACGCGGCACTTTCACGAAAACTCTCTTGTCCCTGCGCGTGAACGGGCAGGTACTACTTGTCGCTGGTACACGTGTCCTATACGCAGCGGAACTGTCGATATGATTGTTTGAGCAAATTAAGATGGAGGCGCGATAATAAACAGCTGAAAAAAAAGATAATAATCACGTAGGAGCATTGGAAGTGCGGAATCGTATATGGAATTTGATCGTCTGATTGTTTCCGCTCGTGATATGGTCATAGGAATAGCTATACAACTCGATAAGAATTTGATAAAGTCATGTGCAAGAGAAAGATTGAAAATACTATTTCATATATATAGCCTTGGCGGATGCTGAAGTAACTCTATGTTTCTGAAACAACATTTCTTATCTCACTCTCATGTTCTTACATTCTACGTAACAATACTGTAGTTATTCATAAATGGATAATATAAGGTTTATACATTATTCATGTTTTGAATCCATCAGTTGTAACAATGCAATGACTACTTTAGTTTTAATTGCAATAAACTAATCCACGTCTACCTGGTGCTAGCTGCCGCGCCCTTTGATTGTGCACTAATCAACAGTATAAAATCTGCATCAAGAATAGCCTTACGCAAAATCTAATTCTTTTGAAAATCAATTTTTCCTACACAGTTCATTCCATTGATACATGATTAAATTAAATGACACCAATATCATGAGAAATCGTTTGATTTCATAATAAAGTTATCCTTTGATAGCCTGTGAAAAAATGATTTCTCATCTCTTTTTCGCCATGCAAAATGCAAGCCTTTTAATACATGGAATATAGAAACCGGTTATTATAACTTCTTATGCATTCGGTCCAACTACATTGAATACGTAAACCCTCCATTCCGAAAACCTAATTCTTCTATACCTCACCAAATCCACGGCAATAATCCCAGCTATTATAATACAAAACATCGCACAGTCGATCAATTTTCATGAGAGCCGTGAGGCCTTACACAATTCTCCGATGAACGGGCCGAGACAAAACTACCCGCTATATATAGACGACACAATGGCCGAGCGACGGAAAAAATAATGACACATCTTTGACGTTCCCGTGTGGATGAAAGCGAAAGGTGACAGTCTCTCGCGCGGCCTCAAAAGCGTTATATGCGCTGCGCGGGCATTCTTCCAAACGGCGAGAAACGGAGAAACAAGAAAGACAGAGGGAGAGAAAGAAAAAGGAATTTACGATTCCCTCCGCGAGTCAACAATCGCATTCTTCCCGCGCCTAAACTAGTCCCTCTTGCATTGTCCTCGGCGAAAAGAAAAATCGGGCCTGCAGTCTCTCTCTCTCTCTTCTCGATATTATGAATAGAGAACGGAGAATAGAGAAGGAGAGCAAGGTGCTGACCGAATACACTCCCTTTTAAAGAGCAACAGAGACGGAACGAGAGAGAGAGTCGACGCCTCCGAAAAATTCTCCTGCAGCTGTTGCTGCAGCCAGAGCTCGTGTATATATGTGTATGCTACCGTTTTTCAAAGGACACATACGTCGAAGACGAATCGGAGCCTAAGCCAAAAAGGTGCGCGAAGACTGTACATTGTGAGCGCGCGCGGTTATTATTGCCGGGCGACGCCGGGCACAATGGACTTAATCATATCCATCAAACCGAGGGAGTTTCGCCCAGCGGCGTATATGTACAACGGAATTTGCCTGATGGGTGAGAGAGAGAGCTTGTTCTGGTAGTACATGATTTTCGACTGTTATTGGAGGAGCCGTGAATGTAACGTTGCGATTCAGTGGTGGAAGGATTTTCGTCGAAGAATGTAGAGGTGGGAATTGATGTTGCTGGTCGCGGTGCTTGATCGGAATATGAATATGATTGAAAGAGTTTTTGTATAAAAACAAATTAATGGTTTATTTAGAATGATTAATTTAAAAAAATCATATGTAATAACGTTTTTTATAACTAAATAAAACAGTTCAGTTGATGTTCTCAATTTTCTATTTTTACTTTTGTCGAGACCTAAGGAGAGAATCTGTGAAATTTAGTCAAGTTAAAAAGAGGACCTCGCGTTTCAACATGTCTTAAGACTTATTCTGAAATATGCACAGTAAATGAGCATCTAAAAAACTCATTTTAATAACTCGATAGCTAAAAGCCTTGGATAAACAGATTATATTCTCCTTTCCATTCATTTCTTTTTTTTAGCAACAGATGATAAGCTATTGATAGAATTACGAAAATACGCAGTCATTCGCAGTAAATCATATTAATTGTATTAATTTTGTTTTCCCTTTTCACACTTACACATTCATTAATCAAACTGCACTTACCGTAAAAAATGCTGTAACAATTTGCTCGATGAAATTCAGCCCAGAAATCCCTCCTTTATTACCGATCGTATAATGTCATCATTTTCAGGGTAGCAAGAATATAATAACTTTGAATAACGGATGAGGGTGAATAAATAACAGAGACAATAGGCCGTCGTTTTGAAGGATAATGCTTAGCTTTTATTTTAATCTCCACTTACGGTACAATATTTATAGATTATTTGTTTCGCTCGGACTATGATAATCGAGTAACCGGTAGAGCTATTTAATGTTTATCATAACAATAGATATACAAAGGTTACACGACGTGAATAATGGATTGTCGGGGGGGACAGGAATGAGGGAGGGGGAGATAAAGTCACCGGGGATGGAGCAGCAATCGGACGTATTTTTCTCTTACCCTCGAATGAGACGATTTCTTCCTTTTTTTCTACAATTCTTTTTTTTTGAGATCTCGGGAAACGAAAAATAGTCTGCTGCCTATATATTTGGGCGAAGAAGCCGAAAGAGAATCACGAAGCGGATTCAAAGAGGAGAAAAAAAAGTTGAAATGATCTTTCTTGTTGTTCTCTTTCGTGCAAGATTCTTCGCAAAATGTATGACGGTTACAAAGAAATAGGCATCTATGTGAATTTTTTGTCTGTTTTTTCTTTAGTCTCATGACATATCGTCGTATAATTCAATTTCGAATGGCTATTTTAATAAGTAATACGATTAAAACGAAACTTGGTTCAGATATTGCCATCAAAATTCATGTGACAATATTATCCTATATTTGTTCGACAAAATAACGTTTACGCATGTAGGAAAAATCACGAAGTGCAATAGTCCTTAGAATAATTATCGAGATAAATTGAATATTTTACAATAAACTAGTAAATTTATTTATCCTAGACGATGGCAAACGCGAACCGACAGCTCGTGATTCATATTATGTACAACGAGATTACCATGAGCTTGGCGCTGGTCCGAAAAAAACTATATAATATATATATGTATATATCGCAGGATGCCTGTGTGATGAGGAAACGTCGCGCGATAACATGGATTCATTCACCGGACGTTTCCTCGTAGATTCGTTGACTCGCTAAAATGTTACACACTAACAGCAAACTTCACCTCGTCGCCACTTCAATGTACAATATTATCTTCCTTTTCTGTTCTCTCGTTTATGTATACACGTACGTGTGTTTCGTCATTCGTAATGAAACCTGCGTACCAGTGTATACACCCGTGCAGTGAGAAAAATGCGGCGTAAATCAACAACAATCGAAACGTGTTGGCATGTTTTACTCTAAAGCTCGATTTCTTTCACTTACGTCTACGAGGATGTAATTATAATAATAATAATAATAAAAGAAGAACGATGTTAAAAGTAAATTATGATGATAGCAATCAATAATAATAATAATAATAATAATAATGTGGTCCGAACGCGCGCGTTCGGAACCCCGCGAGACATTTGTTCGAGAGAGGAACGGAAAAACTTAACAACAACTATATATATATCAATCCTCTTAGCTTAGTCTATATAGATATCGCCTCCCTTCGCTCACGGACAGATTCTCTCTCTCACTTAGCGCGAGTTATTTCGCTACTACTATATTTACAGACACTTTTGAATTATGTACAATTTTTTTATTTATATAATACTTCGAGCCCTCACTAAGCGAGAAACGGCTCTCACGATTGTGTTATAGAGAGAAAGAAGGAAAGCGGACAGTAAAAATTTCTTTTTTTTTTTTATATTTTCAAGAGACTTAAAATGTAAGTAATATATAACTAAACGTATAAAAAGGGCCGAGATTCGTTCGGTTATAAGAGCGAATTAATCAATAAATGACTCGTCGGTCGAATCTTAGGAACAAAATACCGTAAAGGAAGTCCGTAATTCCGCGAAGACTTCCCCCTCATAAAAGTATAATCGATTTTTTTTTGTTAAATAAAGTATAAAAAACAAGGTAAATGAAAAATTCTAATAAATAAACGTATAATTTAGAAAAAAAATAATAATAATGTGCGTACTATAGGTTTGGTCTCGCAAGTCGATATACTCCGAACCACAAGTCTGATAAGTATAATATATAACACCTAAGAAATCTGTAATATTTCAATAAAAGACTGATCACGAACAGAAAATTTATATACCATTAATTAATTTTTACAATAATTTCACTAGCCAAATTGAAAACGATAACTTTTATCTTTAAATATAACTATCACGTCGAAGATCAAACCTAGCCTGCACGCAAATTTATATCATCCGCAAAAGACAGTGTAAAGAGATTGAAGATGAAAGTGAAGAAAGTATATAGTTAAAGGGAACCAACGTTCGGTAATATCTGAAAAAGTGCTTTCACGTTTTAATCGGTACACCAGGGTCACTTAAAAATATCAACAATAGATTCTTTACCGATTCGTCATTAAAAACCTTGACAATGGAACTTCAAGATATATACTTCAACCCTTAAAAATCAAACACTTCTTCAGAGAATTAACCAAACGATCATCACCGGTACAATCGTCCATCTCGCAGTGTCACATAACCACGCATCACACATACACAAACACACACATATATATCGCATTACTCGCAGTAGTCCCTCACCAGCGCCGCCATAACATCACACCCCTAGCGGTAGTCGCAGTCGCCGCGTTGCTGGGCGAACTGCAGCGAGGCTCAGAGCTGCTAGGCCCGATGGTCGGGTCAGAAGATGACCGTGAGTGGCCTACGGAACTCGTTGCCCGGTGCTCCTGGTGCCGTTTGGTACCCTGGGTACTGTCCCATCCTCTGGCCTAACAAGCCACTCTGAGCTCCAGGGTAATAACTGGGCAAACTGCTAGCACCAGGACTGGACGTTGACGTTGACGAACTAGCACTAGACGAGCCAAGCTCGTTTCTCGCGTTACTGTCGTTGTTACCCGTCGAGCCGCTGTTGTTTGTACCTGACGACGAGTTCTGGGTCTTGGAGACGAGGCCATCAGGGGAATCAGCGACAGGCGAACGGCTAAGTGAACCGCTTCCACCACCAGCTCCAACGGGGCTTGACTCGTCGTAGAGTTTGTTAGGCTCGTAGCCGGACGAGTGTAGATTGTAGTCGCCTAAACCGCCAGGTTTCTGCTGCTGGTCCATGTAGAGCTTGGATTGCTCGAAGTAAGCCTTAGCTGAGTCCAGGTAGCTGCGGTCCAGGTACGATTTCGGACTCGAGTCCAGGTACTTGGCGTCCGAGTACATTGACATGGCTAAGGTTGACGGGGGTATGTATGCAGCGCGGTACTTGTCCGCTTCCATCGAGTACTTCATCGCGTCCATCGAACTCACCACCTGGAACAGAGAGCGGAAGGAGGTGTGCGTTTAGGATTATGTCGTATTATGTATTATATTACGTTGGGAGGTGTTTTCACGGTTTGACGTTTTGATTCGCATGAAAAAATCGTGTGGGGATAATCCTATTTTCGTGATGGATAAAACTGTTATATAAGTAAGAAAACCTCGTGGTACACCTCAAATTGTTAAGATACTCTGTATAATAGAAAACTAAAAATATCCTATAAAATATATTAATATTATGCAGTTTCCAAAAGCAGGCCCAAAGGCTTCGATTTTTCAGCTCGATTTCAAAACCGAAATTGCTTCGCACCGATACAGATACCCCAACCCGATGAATAAATCACCCAGTATAGTAGCGCAAAAAACCGCAAAAACGCCTATGGAATTCCTCCTCGGGTCAAGCGGTCTTATTCGCCGTGGCTGTCTGGGAAAAACATGCTCTCACTATATAGCGCGGGCACCGAAAAAAAAAGCGAATCCACGTCATAATTATAAATTCATCCGCGCCCTAAACCGAAATAACGCGCAGCAGCAGCCGGAGGCGAGCAGAAAAGAGAAAAGAAAGAAAAATAAAGTCGACGGGCCGAAATATAAACGGAACGCGGTGAGAAATGGCGCTAATATAAAGCGCCTTTGTGGAGGTGACAATTTACGTTCGATTTCGCGTTCGTGGCCTCAAATTTATGCGCGAATTATAAGCCTCCGGGGGCTTCCGGCGGCGTCCCGCGGACTAAAAAATATATATCCTTACTGGGCACACACACACGGTTGTCATGCTGTTGCAATGCTAGTGTATTATATATAGAAGAACGACGGCGACGGCAGCTTGAGCGCACCTGTAAAAACGAACCTTTCGCACCTGCGCGCCACTTCGAGAGACCGCGCGAGTATATGTATAAGAGGTGTGGATAAAGTACACATACGCGTGTGTGTTTTATATTTGCCTAAGGAAAATATGCAACTCACGCGCGTGTCGCAAGATGACTTCTGTTCTGTTGCGGGTTAGCGCTCGAATTTTTATATTGTCTTAGTCTAGTTTCGTTTTTTTTTCTGTGTGAATGAGTATAGGAGTGTTGTTTGTTCGACACGCCTTTTGGTAGTGGTAAAGAAAAAGTATAGTGTAACGCAATAATATTATGTGGTATTATATAGCGTTATTAAATTTTTTGGAGATATAGAATTATAATCTTATTTCGAAAAAGCATTTTAATTGATTAATTGTGACCTCTCAAACTGTAATGCTTGTGATTTATATAACAATCCAAGGAATCTTATTTGAAATCAGTTTGAAATGTGCAAAAATAAAGTAAAGTTTATATTCTTATTATTCTACTGTATAAATAAATAGTACAAAGACCACACAATTCACTATAATGATCTTTCTCATACAATGTACCACATATATGTCAATCAAAGCAATTCGCCTAATACACTAAAAACTCCAAACTCATTTGCCTATCCAACAAAGAAACAAAAGCCAGCGTTTAAAAAAAGAAACAAACCCCGATAACTTCCTAATACCTTGCTTACTCAAAAAACAATGTCCCTCTTCTCTCTCCTGCAAGCCGCACAACCGGCCCAATATTCATTAGACTGCGGGCAGCCCAAGCTCCAGCGCGTGCAGCCATTAAAAAAATATTATGAGAGGCAACAAAGCGAGATAGAGAGTACAAGGAAGCTTGATGCCTAACGAGCGAGCGAGCGCGACTTTATATCGCGCGAGAATCTCGTCCCGCGATCGGAGATATATACCCTCTCTCTCTCTTCCGCCTAGACCCGACGAATTAATTGCCTCTCGTTATAAATCTCTCTTCTCTTGCTCTCGCTCTCTCTATCTCCTACTCCTTCGCTGGCCGGCCGGGGGCTCCTCCGTTACTCGCTAATAACCCGACACGCCCCTCGCCCCGGAATGGCTACCGGTTGCGCCCGCGCTACCGAAGTAGGCGCGTTATGTTGCGAAACACGCGCGGAGAGAGTAAGAGAGGAATTTTGGGAGGATGTAAAGGTAGATATGTAAGGGCTTTTGTAGGTGGGTTTTTTGGGAATTTTTCGGGAAGAGGTGGAGTGTAACGGGTATTGATCGTGGGTTCAGAAGGAGAGGAGGAAGAGTTTTGGAATGTAGTTGAGAGGTTTTGGTATGATGCAAGATTGATCGGTGTTATTTTCTGTTGGGACAGTCAATGTTTTTAATATTTAGTTTAATTAGTGAAATTTTTTATTAGAAAACAGAAGGCAACTAACAATTGAAAGGTCATTTATTCAAGATTACATTTATTATTATGACTTTGAAATCAAAAAGTATGTAGTACCTAATTTAATAAGGTATTAATTTAAGTGTTCAAAAGACATCCTTTTATGTACGTCGATTGTAATCTAAATAAAACTAGTTACGAGTGACTCATTTTATTCTCTTTCGTATTTCTAAACGTGTAAAAGGTATAATTAGATATATCTCGGCTTTAATTCCGAGATATTTCTAATTATCCAATTAACATCAAGCCTTTAAATTCTTCTTTTCAAACTCAAAGTGATCCTATTACATTACTTATCCCAAAATCTCTATAATTACCCTCCAAATGATCGTTCCAAAAATCCAAGCACCCACATAACCATTAACCAAAAGAACCAACAGCTCCTACAAATTTTCGGTATAACCTCATCAGCCTTACTACCACACTAACAGCTGTATAATTACGCCCCCATTATATATACCACATATATGTATCCAGCACGCAACAATTTTTTCCTGCACATATCCTAATGCCCATTCTGTGCAAATACACTACTCGCGCCACACGCATTCCCGTCTAATTTATCGCACTACTTGTTTGCCAAAACGCTCTCTCCTATATACACGCCCGGCAGCTCATGCATATTCACGAGTCTTTCGCTCCCTATATAATCAGCGACGCGGCGAACAAAAGCGCCGGAGCGAATCGCGCGTTTTATACCGACACAAGCCGTTCGCTCGCTCGCTCGCCACAATAAACCCGGCGAATCGATGAAATTCAGCTGTAAATTCCCACCGCCACGTGTAAAAAGAGGAGGCGCGTATATACACGCGCGGTCTCCTAATATTCCGGGAGGCAAGGGAGGGAAAAAACGTGCGGAGAGAGAGAGAGCCTTTGTCGGATCGTTAAGCGGCTTTGTTGCGATGATTTACACTGGCTTTTCGGACTCTCGCTTCGGCCTGTATAGTCAATTGATTATTATTATGAGCGCTGACCTCGCCGGTTTCGGCGCGCGCTCGTGTGCGTACCATCCGAGGTTATATAGTTGGTCGTTTAGGGTTTGTTTTATACGACCAGATACGCCGGAATCGTCATTGAATCCCGTATTTATTTCCTTCTGATGAAAAGTTCCCGGAATTGTCTCTCTGTTTTTATGGTTATTGAGGTATATAACTCGCCTATACTCCGAATCGTTTATTCTGGTATGCTGAAAGTTCTGCTAGAGAAGTTACTCATATCACACAATATTATTAAGGAATTTTCCTTCCTCTGTATCATATTTTTTTATTGAACAATATTTTACAACACTCAAGATCTATTTGAATTCCTTTCCCATCATAATAATTCTAACGAAATAGTTAACTTTTTGATAAATATTAACCATGTGAACTCTCTCGCGCGCACCATCATTAACATATCATAAATATCATGCTTTAAATTAAAGCAATTCACGATCTGTGTAAGTCGCGTATATATCATCCCTCGGATTCATAAAAAAAAGGTGCGCGTAGCTTCTACATCTGAAAATTAAAAATTCATGCCGAGCGCAATAAATTGAGACGATCAAAGCCGAAAAAACGTCAGCCCATAATATTATATGCATAAATTATAATACACCACGTCGAAGACACGCCATATATACGCGCGTATTAATTAACATTTTTATGGAATCTGAAATTCCAGTAGCAGAAGTATGTAAATAATAATAAAAAACCGCGAGGAGACGATATTCACCCGGGTTCTCCTATTCCATCTAGTTTTAATTAAAATTCTTCTCCTCCCTCGAAAAACGACAAACAAATCCTGCCACTGGTATCGTACAATTCGAATCGTTTTTCATCGAACCGAGACGTAGTTCCCTCCTGCCGCTAATTATACGCATTCGCATTCTAATTTACAATTCTCAAAAACTTTCGCTCGCGCGCGTACAAAGGACCAACCCGCCGTTAAAAATAGAAGCTTATAGTATTGAGGCCTCGTGTCAACAATACATACACGCGAGATATATAAGCAGCTCTCAATGCACCCGCTAAGGAGGAAACAGAGCCAGTTGATCAAACACGCACGTGGCGGGGAAAAATTAGCCGTCGACTTTTCTCACCTCAATTTTTGCAGCTATATAGTAGCACTTTAGCGACGCATGCGCGTGGCGGCGAACAAAGGCTCGCGGCAGGTAGTTAGAAGCGTATCGCGAATCGAGAGACTTATGTACACGCTTTGCATTCAAGACGCATGCGTTTAGCGAGGAGGGAAAACTCGTCGTCATGGTAAGTGTGTGTATACTCAGTCGTCTGTTGTTGTTTGCCGAGGGCCGCAGGAGGTGGGACTTGCTGTGTGCATCGTTTTGTGATTGTAATTTTTCATTTGTACTTTGAGAATGGCTCGGGTGTCATCTTTGCGGTGAGGGTCGTCAGGTTCGAGATGTTTTTGATGAGTTAGAAAAATTTAGAAGGAACATGAAAATATCGTGTTTTGACGTGTTTTCATAAATTTCTGAAGTATTTCTTAAGATTGACAAGAATCTTAAATGTAGTCAAAATGTAATTATTCGGATTTTATTTAAATTTCTTTCACAATCGTTTTCTAACGATCCCTAGGGAGATTTATAATACCACGTTCTTACATTCGTGAGGAAATGCAGTCTTTCTATTGGAAATATAGAAGGAGAAATATAGAAATGTGTATTACATTGACGATACAGCAAGATCAATCTTGATATTGTATTGTCTTCGCCTCAATATTCAAGACAATAATCGATACAATATTTAAATACAGTTTTCGATACAATATCACGATTGTGGTGACAAGAATATTAATAAACTTCGGTAGTTAGTGATCTACTATATCGCTCCTATATCCCCTCTACCGGTTTACTTTGATACGTGAGGCGACAGAGAGGGTGTGCGCCGCCAAGCGGCAGCGCGCGAACTAGACTGGCCAGTACTACATATATGGCGGGAAAAATCAAATTTCAAATTTGGCATTTATTTATACTTGTGCCGAAATTTTATTGTATTTGTATTAAACCTAATGTATTTGTATATTAAATTACCTTCAGTTACATTATTCTTAAAATTCAGTAAATTTGTAACTTAAAAGTTTCTCAAATTTAAGGACATTTTTAACAGTGAATCATTTAAAAGGATTTGAGACCCAAATACCCGAGGGGTGCAAGAGGTTATTGCCAAAAACGGAGCTACGAAGACGTGCGACAGTGCACGAATCAATTATTTAAAAAATTCTTAAACCAAAACACCTGGGGGCGCTGAGGAATAATATGGTCAAGAATTTCAAGACAAGGCAATAATACTTTTCATATTGACTAAAAAGACCAAGACAAGAGAACATTTTTCAAGAATTTATAAGAGCGTGACAATAATTACAGAAATATTGTATTGTCTTGCTCCTGCAGCCCTAAATTG
>UXGD01006590.1:0-12252 GCA_900474315.1 Torymus auratus
AGTCTATGAGTAAATTTAAATTGAATATTTTGAGGTTATGCCATTCTATTTCCAATCTATTAAATGGTCGAAAATGATCGGAAAAATCGTTTCATCAAGGAACAATAACTAGCCATTTATTCTAGTTATTTACTGACTTTCTGCATATTTCGTACTAGACAAACCAAGATAGTTGGCCGCCGCAAATGTTTTTAATTATGGTAATTAAGATAAGGTGTGTGCGCGACGATATAAATTTTCCTGTATTGCAAGAGTGTGTAATTATGAAAAAAAAGGAATGAGTAGGTAATCGTATACTGATATGCAATCTATTTCAGAAACGCAACGCAAGATCCCAAAATATATATCAACTTTTTCGAAAAGAGTTCCTTTTTTTCGTTCTCTCTCTCTCGTTTCCGATGAGCACAGCGCGGATTCCTCGTTTCGCTACGAAAACAGATCTATGATGTTTGGAGAAAGGCTCTCAACAACTTTCTACGGCTATGCACACATTCGACACGTAATTCTTTGCCAAAACTGCCACGCGGGCGCGCGCGACGTTTACGTAAACAATTAGCAGGTGTAACTTTCAGATTTCACGTTACTCAATGACGATTTTTTTCTCCGGTCGCTCTCGCGCATAATACTCACATACGCACTGTCCGACTTTTGTTTGCCCATTGTCTTGAACGGTTTGGCTGGCATTGATCTATCGATGTATAGGGTTAATTAGATTCTTTTACTTCGCACGAGATATGTTGGGAGTTGTTACACTTGTACCAATGGAATGATTTATGATTTGAATATAGAGTTTTGGAATCTCGATATAGAACTGATGTATAAATGCTAATGAAAATCATTGAATTGTAAATTATGTCTGTATTTAATGCGACAGAATAATCCATTTACTTATGAAATAAAATTTTATGAATAACATGATAATTGTATTCGAAGCTAATTATTTCGGTTAGTGGAGTTAATTATTCATTCGGTCGGTTTTGCGAATTCACACGAAATAAATTGATATTGTAAATTTAGCGTATTTTAACGATTTTGTGCTTAATCAGCTTGTCGAGGTTCCATCGGCCGCATTATTCACAGTTCGATATCATTATTTAATTAATTTTATGAAAAACGAATGAACATATATATTTATTTTGATCTTTTTGTTTGTTTCAGAAATAAGTCAAGATGACGAGCATAGTCGCACAGCTGATCCACGGCTACAGGGATATGATGGACAATAAGTCCGGTAAGTTTGAAAAAAAAAAATTTAATTCTTAATATTTTCTACAAAAGGAGTTTGAACAAGGAAAAAAATAGTATAATTGTATTTTTAACCACCAAGTAGAACTTACTACGCAAAAATGTTAACATTGTATGGGTCTCAAGTTTGCATCGCTGGAATTTTATCCAAATCTTTGTCATAAAGTTATTATGTACTATAAAATACTAAATTTACACGCATTATTAATATTAATCATTATAAACTTGAAGTTAAATGAATTATTAATTTTTTTATTTTGTTGCACTCCAACGTTGCAAACTTCAGACCCATAAAATCGTCAAAATATTATTACACTTCCTACAATAGAGTTGCCATCAGAGTTTAAAATAATCAAAAATTTATCAAGTCCCGGACGTTCCCTCAAATTTCTTCGCCCTAAAATAAAATTATTTCGAACTTAAACCTTTCACCCTTAACTTTTCTCAAAAACTCATTACAATCTTCACGATCCACAACAACAATGCATCTCACACCAACAAAACCAAAAACCTTTGCTCTAAATTATCCAACGCCCATCACGGTGGCCTACATATACCACTGACCTTTATCATCGCCCGTGATGTGCATTCTCTCTTTTTCTCCTCCCTTTTTGCCCACCTCGGCAACTCTTCTCCCGCGCTTGCAGAAAAAGAAAACGGCTCCCGAGGGCCGTCTTCGAGATTTTTAAAGGCTCGGCCGTTCTATTTACCGAGCGCACGAGCCTCGCTTTTATTTATTTATTTTTTATTTTCTTTCTTTTGCTCTTTCGTTTTTTCTCCTGCGCGCGTGTATTGACTTTGGGAGAGACGCGGCGACGAGTTTTTCCGCGCGCGAAACTTCTTGCGGCGCGTTATTGCGCTCGCCCGTGAGAGAGCTGCGAAGTTCGTGCGTGGCTCCGGTTACGCAATGGCGGCTGGTGCATGTGCGTGTTATTGAAATTCCTGGTTCGTGAGGTGGGTTTTAATTGTTGGATTTTTGAGGTTAGGTACAATTTTTTTTTCTAGGTTTGATATCATTTCAAGGGCCTATTTTTATTAATCAGAATTAAGGAAATTTCGAAGCCTATGTTTGTTTTTTGTATTTATTGCTTGTTTTGGGATTTGATTATTTTAATCTTTTGCCATTTTTGTTACTGATAAAAAATGCTTGAGTAAGTACAGTGCTATTGCAGGTTTCTACCTCACACTTTTTCACATTTTCATTGATATTTCGTACTATTTAGAGTAATTTGAACAGCGACAGATAAAGGTTGCTAATACAAGTTATAGAACTGCAAAATATTAATGAAATATATTTCATCTTATTGTCCTTTTTTAACGAGAAAATACAGTTTATTGCATCATTAATTAGAACGACGAAAGCACCTTTTAAAAGCACAAATCAAACATTTGAATAATCTCGCTCTCGCGCGGGCTGGTGCGTCGGCCTTTTAAACGGCCACTACGTTAGCTTTCGTCAACTTAATTAGTAAACTGGTAAGAGTCGGAAATGTGCTCCACTTTGCCGTGACAAACTGAAATTGAGAAAACCGCTGCGACGGCGCTCAACTCTGACGCGCGCGCTTGTCTTTGCCATTACGAGAGGCGTTACTTCCGCTCGTTTAAAAATCGTCACGATTTTTTATGCCAACTTGCGCGCCGCCGCCGCGGAATCGATTTAGCCGCTACGTTGTAATTCATTGGTCAAAGTGAAAGTCCTGGGCGGCTGGTGAATAAAGTGTACAGAGTCTAACTCGGTAACCTACTGAATGAAACGAAATTCCATGTGCGGGTGTTAACCTTTCGGGGGGCGGGGATTTGACAATTCGGCTGACGCGAAATAAGAACAACGTAGAGGTCGCGAATGTTGTATATATGTATTTGTAAATATGTTCGTGGTAATTTGATTGATCGATCGTGATTAGGTAATGCGGCCAATTATGGATTCGTCGAAGACATCAGATGTCGAGTTGTCTGGAGTTACCGTTGATATGATTGGCTGATCGATTAACATTAATATTTTATATTAAATAATTATAGTTTATAGAATAGCACTAAAATTTCGTTTATTTAATTAAAAAAAAAATTGTAAAATGTACAATATTATTGTTCCTAGAAAAAGTGCAGCCCTGGTAGAAAATTAACGATATTTTATATTTAACGTTTTAATCAAATAAAAACATTTTTAACAAAAGTCAATATATAGCAGTAACACAATATATTTAAAAGTATCACTAGTCGTTAAAATATCAATTTTGTCGAATGTAAACGCCAAAATTTACTTTAAATTGGTTAATAATTATCAAATTAAAGTGGAATATTGTACTTAGCCAATTAGTTAGCTAACAAATAAGTAATTTATGGTTAACATTTCTATAAACTACACGACAAACGAAATTATTCGTCCTCTAAATAATGTCAAGATCAAGAAATAGATATTTTCATAACTACCCAAACAACCTAATACATATTATTACAAATTTCAAGTATTTTTTCCTATACCAATTTTCAAGACAAAACTCTAAATTATCGCAGGCCAATTTTTCAAAATAAGGCCTTTTAAAAGCAACTTATTTACCAAGCACTTACTCAAAAAATACATTAACCATAATCAGATAACCTCCCTTCCTACGTACCCTTAAAATAACCCGATTAACGCCACTAATTAATTTCCCTCTCGACTTTATTAAAAACATCCCTTTCATCCACGCCAACAACTCAACTCCCTAAAACTCTTTACACTACAAACCACCCTCTGAAAAAAAAGAAGGAACTACTCGTCCGCAACCTTCTGCCTCTTCTTCTTCTTCTTTCCTCGTTACGCATCGGACGCGCGTGTGAAAGTAGCCCGGCGCGCGCAGGCACGCGGCGGTGTGTAGGTACGCGAAACCATCGCTCGCTCAGCACGAGAGACAGACACTGTCTCTCTTGCGACACGCTCGTCGTCGCGTAACACTTTTTTTTTCTTTCTCCCGCGAGTGAGCGAGCGTGTCTCTTTCTCCGTGTACTTACAGCGTAACGTGGTTTTCGGGAGTGGACGGAGAAGGAGGAGTAGTAGTGACCTTGGAGAAAGGAATACGGGTGTGGTATGGGGAGGCGAGGGGTGAAGGTCGTAATTAGGGACGATGGAATATATAAAAGACAGGTTGTTGAATTTTTACGAACGTTTGTTTATATATTTTAGCAAAGTTTGCGAAAATTGCGACCTTACTGCGTTTGTTTTTTTTTCTTGCTATCGTACTTTAACTTCGAGCGTAATTTTCAACCGATATAGTTTCCAGCGCGCCGCAGTAGTGTATATAAAAGTCAAGGCGACGACAACTACACTCAATTACAGGCTCTGACGCTTTTATTTTTCAATTTTCTCAATTTGCAAAATTGCTCGCTGCATTTACGAGCGCGGAGCTGCATTTTCGACACACCGCATATACGTTGAAAATATTCTATAACTATAATGGTTCTATAAAAATCAAGATAATTTCTGCTGCCGTAAAATAAATAAACGATATCGTTATTTATATACTCTCACCGGGGCGCTTAAAATTCACTCACCGCCATAACCCGCGAACCGTATTATAATATCCCATCGAAAAAGCATTAATCGTTCAATTATATACGAATTTAAATATATAATACTCGTCGAGTTGTACCCGCAGCGGATAAAATAATGAGGATATAAATTCGCTATTAAACGCGCGCTCGACAGAGCCGCCCGCTCGCTGTTACTGAATAGATAATCGGTAAAAGTGTCGAGTGTGTATAGCGCGCGCTTGAGAGTTGATTGGCAGACTGATGAAAGCGCGACGAAAATTTTAATTCAAATCACGAATTATGTAACGCGCCTCCGCAAGCGCCCGCTCGAGAGTCGATATAAAGCAAAACGTTGTAGTTTCGTTACTTGCTTGCTTGACACGGTTTATTTGTACAGAGCGAGCCGAAAGTACACGCGACGCGCGTCTTTTACATTCTTCGGTTGATGCGCTGCTGCTGCTGCTTCTGCTACGTTGCGTGCCAAATAATTGAAAATGAATTTTTTCTTCCCGTACAGGTGTAGAAAAGTAGGACATACGTGTGTGTGTCTGTGTAGTTGGTTTGATACGTTATATAATAGGTCGCGCCTATTTTCTATTTGAATAAATCTCGGGTGTAAAAGAGAAAGGTCGCATAAGAAGCGCGCGCGCGGCCGGGAAAACCTGCCGCTGTGATTCATGAAATTCTTCGGTGAGAAGAAGGTTCGTCTTCTTTCGTCGTTACGCAATTTATCAGACACCGTGTATAATTAATCTTAAGAAAACGATAGAAAACAATTATAAAGGATATAGTAGACGAGCGAATTGTATTACTGTACGAAGAAGGGGTTGGAAGTACCGTAGATTTCGACCGAGGTAACTCGATTTTCAACGACACACATTGAGAGAGAACCGTGCGTGCTCAATTAATTGATTTGTAGCAGCCCTCCCTAAAGCCGTCAATTACTACCACACAATACCGAAGGTACCAAGCAAACTAACAAAACAAAGAGAATCCCACTTCCACCCTAACGAAGAACGAAAGGAAGAGAAGAAACTCTCGATAAAGCAAACTCTTCCGCTGATAATTCGCTATAGCGCGCCAACTCTCGAGCGAGAAAAACGCGCGCGTCTCCTCTCCCCGCACCGCTAATTGAAATTTAATCGCGGCAGAGATGAAAATTATTATCCGCTCGTTTTGTGGCAAAAAGTATATAATCTGTGGGCCACTTTATGCGATGTTATCGTCGGCGCAGGCTTATATATATATATTTATTCGCGCACGGCGGTTTTTGCTGGTATAGCTTTTAGGCGCGATTGTGCTGATTGCGCAACGACGTGCACTTGTACTGCTGATTGACCTTTTCTTTAAGCGCTAGAGGTGCGTGGGTGCCGATGTTCCCGGTTGGTTATATCAATTTTCGGTCCTAGTACACATCATATTTGCTTTGAAGTTTTGAATATTATTAACGTAACCGACGCTTTTTTATTAAATTTGAAAGCTCTTTTCTTTATATACCCAATAGCTTTTTGTAGACTTTATCTAACGAGTTTTTACAATTCTCAAATTAACTCCATCATAATCGTTGTTACGAAAATTGTACTGTAAATAACTTTGGAACGGTTATGTCAGACGCACTATTATAATTACAAAAACTTTGATAGGTTCTACAACCTGGGAAACCCAGCGTATAATAATATCGCGAAAAAGATGTATTGATTGCCGCTATTTTATTTCTTCCGCAAACAATATACACGTTCGAACATTAAAACATTTAACAATTCATTCTTCTAAACGAGAATGACTTCGCGCTATAATATCGAAAATTACATCTCCATTATCCAACCAAACTACAATCAACCGCAGCCAACACAATAACAACGCCCAACCGCGAAAAACAACATAACGCCTGCACACGACGCCTCGTATTTACGTTTATCCGCTCCCATGTCGTTGTCGTCTCTCTTCTTTTCCTTCCTGTCTGCTGCGCGCGTGCGCTCGAATTAAGGCCTCTCGCACCGAGAGATGCAACGCCATATACGCGCGTAATCGTCCTTTGCGCAGCCGCGTTTACATAATTTCTTCGACGCGCCGTTCGTCGCTTATACCACCTCTCTATACACCTGCGCCCGATATAAACTCGTCTTTTTCCTCGAGGCTTTGTGTGTGATGAGTGGCTCGTTTGAGCGCGTTGACCCTTTTTTCGGGAAGCTTATAGTGAGGGATTTTTCGCTGATGCCAGGGCGAAGCTACTATAGGCCCTTTTGACATGCTTCGAAGTGAGGTAAGATGAGTGAAGGAGAGAAGATGTGCCCGTCAATCGGGAGGTTGGGGGGAAGATTGGTGAGTGGCTGATGCCTCGAATTTTACGGGGGTGGTGAGAGGATGGGTATTGTTCGGCGATGACGTTGACCTGTATACGCGAATGAATAATAAATTTGTGGTAAGGGTTGTAGAGAAATTTTTACTTGAGTTTTTGTTAGGGAATTGTGCAACGACTTCTTGTAACCATTTTCTGGCAATTTCAGTAGAATATAAGTGTATGGGAAATGGTTGAAAATGGGGTGAAAGAAAAATGGGAAATTTTCACCAGGGACCTCGTATGGTAATCGTGATTGTGATAGAAGTAAGGAATAGAGAAATTGCCTTCTTTAGAAATGGTGATTTCGATTCCTCAGACTTTATCTGTGATGACTGATATTCTAAAAATTCCCATTACTTGAAAAGATTTAAATTAATTAGATTAGAATTAGAGATGAATATCAGATGATTCACTCTATCTTAACGTTTCATCTTATCATATTCAATGAATCATCCCTATCTAGACTGCAAGTGGCACCATGCCATTAATCTTCGCGAGGGACTCGAGTATATTAATCTATCAAAACACATCATGAAATGGATAGTAAACATAAAGAATAGAACGCATTTTTTTTATTAATAAATACTACTGAAATAAAACTTCTTTTCTTCTATTCTTGCCAACAATATAGCGTTAATTTTGTGAGAAATAATTCACTCCTCAAAAATACCTTCAATTATACCTTTCATTACTACATGTTTTCACAATCAACATACATTCTCTTTCCACTACTTTTCATTCCTATCACGTTTCCGTTCCCGTCCATCTCCAAGCCAGACATTTCCAAACATCCGTCAAAACAACATCAAACAAAACTACTCTCGAACAAACAAACAAAAACCACAGCTGACCTCTCAAAATCATTTCCTCCGCTCCGTTCCACGATCATGAACACCAATTCCCAAATCAAATCAAATACCAACAAAAAAAAAACTACTACCACCCTCCGCCGCTCAATCGCTCAACGCCGCGTGAAAATCTTTCGCTCTCGCGCTCGGTTAACCCCTTTTTCTCCCTCTCGCACGCGCGAAATTGGCCTGCCGCTTTGATCGGCCCTCACGCTTGCGCCGGCGTTCCGGAAAATAAAGTCAGAGTATACTGACTCGCTGCCAAGTAGTTTGGCCCGAGCGAGAACCCGCGGATTCTTAATAACGCCGAGTTCGGATGGACTTTAATGAGACTTTTCGGGGGAGAGCAGCGTGGCGTGATTGATAACGAGTTTGATGGCGGTAATTTTTCCGGAGGGTTATTGCTAATTAGGGGAGGGAGGCTAACTCTCCTCGGTAAGTTTGGATTCGGTGGAATGGGCCTTTCTCCTACTTCTTCCTCTTCTTCTTCTTCTTCTTTTGTTTCTCCGAATGAGAAAAGAGGCTTGAGAGGCATTGTGAAGAGGCCAGTGCGTTTAATGCGCGCGATATTTAAAACGGTAATTGGGGCAGTGTCCTTATTACGATTATCCGTTTTCCATAGTTATAGAGGGATGGAAGTGGGTAAAGGTTGCTGTGTAGTGTAATATTAATTGTCGATGTTACGTGGGAAATGCCTTGCATGATATAAACCTTTTTTTAATAGACAGGGTTGCTTTTATACCTTGATAAAATACTTTTAAAGTATTGTTCCCCCAATTATAATGTAATCTACTACATACGAACAATTCGAACTCACCTTAATATCTCAAAAAGATAAAAAAAACGTTGGAAATAACTTCTATAAGACTGTCAAGGTTTCTTTTTAAAATAAATTAAAATACTTATCGTGCCTTCGAAACAAACCTTAATTCTATATTCTTCTCCCCCATCTTTTTTCAATTACCCACTAATAAACGAAACCCGCACCCTCCACGCAAATCCACACGCCAATACCATACCATATTCCTTCCCCATCACCTCGCAAAAAAAAACACGCACGCAAACCCTTTGTACTTGGCATCGCCCGCAGAGACCTCTCACCTTTATCCGCAATTTTTTTTTTCAAAAGCCCGCTTAATCTACTTGGTCATCCTGCGGATTTTTTTCCGGCTTTCTCGTCCGAACCCGAGTGTTGGCCATTGTTCGCCGGCTAATTATGCCATTGTGAGAGCGAAAAAAAATATCTCGGGCGCAACCGGAGGCGACGCCGAGAGCTCGTAAATTTCTCTCTTTCTCTCTCTTTCTCGGCTGTAAACGTCCTTCCTACCGCTCTGCACGCCGTTTCGACGACGGTCAATTAAGCGTGTCCTGTAACAGAAGGTTCTTTTTCATTGGTTCTTCGCGATCTCTCTCTTTCTCTCCGTTTTTTGAAAAAGGGAAGAGAGACAAATTTGGGTGGTTTCTAGGGCGCGATAATGTAGGTGAGTGGGTGTATTTGGGAGGGACGAAGAGGGAGTTCTTGCCTAATTTCGTCTTCTTTTTAATCAAAGACAATAAAGCAGTGATTACGGGCTTGTTTTCTTGTTGGAGAATCTCTTGGCGGCTCTATAGCTTTATCTGAAATGAGAGAAAAACTTTTGTTACTTATAAGAAGTTGTGAATTGAAAAAAAAGGAATCACATTAAATTACTGGATATCTCATTATAGTGAGCAGGTAATGAAATGTCAGTGGTCGTTCGTAAAACGGCTGATATGCAATTAGTATATAGCGTGGATATTTTCGCTGTCGAATTAGCATTTTATCAGGAAACCATCTCGTTAATAGGTGCAACTTTTTGCCGCAACGTTTGAATAAACGATATTGAAAAAAGCTCCCAAGGATGAATTACAAGAATGTTGTTATGAAAAAAAAAAAAAAAAATTCCGATCGTAATTTAATTTGCACTAACTGCTTTAATAGCAACAACATTATACTGCAACTTCTTATTCGGATTTCATTAGTTGATAATTTTATGACGAAAACAATCCAAAAAATTAATATTCATCATGTTGTTTTAGAAAAACATTGATATTGACGTCCTATATTGGTACTCTCTTGAAACGAATAAGAAGAAAATCGATTCACGAATTCAAATCCACAACAAAATTCTCAATAAATTTACACTCTATAAATTTTCGCTATACATTTTAAATCCTGAATGTTTCTTGCACACTCACACCCTATATATACCACCATCCCAAACACTAAATCTAATATTTTGTTCTCTCTTATTACAGATCCCAGGGTGCGCGAATGGGCAATGATGAGCTCGCCGTTCCCAACGGTCGCCATCTGCCTTTGCTACGCGTACTTCAGCAAGGTCCTCGGTCCTCGCATTATGGAGAACCGCAAGCCGTTCAATCTGAGGCGCATCCTCATATTCTACAACCTCGCGCAGACTCTCTTCTCCACGTGGATATTCTACGAGGTAGGTGTCGCCTCATATACTTACACGCTACCACCGGATGTGAAAGTGCGTATATGTGTGAGCATTACGCATGTGAGGGGTGTTATGTAAGGTTCGGATTCCTCGTTTTGGCGCGGCCGCCGGTCTCGCTTTTTCTTGCCCTCGTTGGGTTAGTACAGAGTGGAGTGTCAAATGAGTTAACGATGACGAGGCTTCTTCCTTTTTTTTAGATGAAAATGAGCAGGTACTTAATCCGCGTATGCGTTTTATATCATTGAGTATATTTATAAAACAGATTTCGGTTGGGTAATCGTACTGATGACTGTATAATTAGATCAAAAGTGCGAGGAGTGTCGTCTCGTTCGATTCACGGCGTTGAATTTATTTAGTGAGAATTAGTGGGGACCACGTAAGAGACATTCTCGACGATATGCATGTTAAGAACTTGACGAGGGATTACGTCTCCACTTAAAATAGTATAATTAATTACAAACCACAAAACTTTTAATGGCTATATAGATATAACAACATCCTATCAGCATACCAAAACACCATCTATTTCCCACAGCTTACCTATAGACTTACGTATACACTGTCGTGTAAATCTCTAGCACCCGCCCTTTACCCTTTCAACAACGACGTCGTCGCGCGCATGTCGGTACCGAAAAACAGCCTCGCGCCGGTTTCTCTACCGGCGCGCTTATACATATATATAACCGTCACGCGCCTCTGGCGCTAAATCGATCGGGCCCTGCGTCGTGTACTTATGCACACGGTGCTATGGTCCGGGCGTGTAAAAAGGGAAATATTTTGCCAATGCAGGTTTATTTTTTTAATAACGTTGTTGGGAAAGGGAGTTTGTGGATAGCTGCGTGTTTGTGCGGATATGTAACATAGCGGTGGACTTGTAGGGGTTGAAATTGGCTTATTGATAATTGAATGAGAGAAAAAAAGCTGAATACTGCTCTATCAAATAAAGAATACTTGTGACAGTATAAAAAATGTATGAGGTAGTGTCTACGTTGAAAAAAGAAGAAGCATTTCAACGACCTAATCAATTTTGTTTAACCTTATACATTAAACAATAAAAAGAATCTTTTCATACTGACAAGTAGTAGAAGAAGAATCAATCACTTATAAGGTACACAAAAAGAGTTACAATGCCGTAAATTCAAACCTTTTTTTGTCCACAGAGGGAGAAAAAAAGTGACAATCAGAAAACGCAAAATCATCACGTACTCGCATGTAATAATAACCTCCGTCTATAAATATCCATACTCATACTACACTGAGAGAAGAATATTGGTACTAATATTTATCTATTTGAAATACAACTGTAATATTGTAATACTAATATTTATCTATTTGAAATACAACTGATATTGTAATAGTTACTATATCTATATTTACTAATAGGTGTATTAAGATTTGAAACCAGCTGGTGGTAGAAATTCTTGTATAAGTTGTAGTCTTTGAATCTAATGGCCAATTTTCTACCAGGATAAAAAAAAAGGTGTGTACTCCAATGTTACTGACATTTTTATTGTTTATGTCCCTCATCAGGATTTTATTTCAAACCTTTTCATTATGAAACATCATTCTGGGTATAGAAAATTGGCCATTATATTAAAAAACTACTATATAATAAGCATATTGTAACAATTACAATATCAACGTTCTCAGGTAACGTAATTGAAATTGTTTATGAGAACATGTTAACAGTAAACAAATCCTTTTCTCAGTGATATATATATAAAAACAATTTCTTTTCCCTTTTTTCTAATCCTCGTCACGAACCGGAACCCCATAAATATTTCTACTATACTCTTCGTTCTCCTCGCGACACATCGCAGCTGAACAC
>UXGD01006591.1:0-12250 GCA_900474315.1 Torymus auratus
GCAACTGTTTTTAATTGTGTTCCGAAATCGATTGAAAATAAAAGCAGTTTTGTGTGATGTTTGGGCAACTTAATAAGATAATTATGATAAATAATAAAATTGAAGTCTTATCGACATCTGATGATAAATATAAAAAATATAGCTAAGTTGCGTCTTCCCCACACTGGCGTTTAGCCCCAACTTACCTTATAAAATATTTCTAACTCATTTTCTCGAAAAATTTTGTTTTACTATTACAAAGCTTCCTCAAGGAAGAAGCAAAATTTAGTTGTAAAACTTGTACTAAATTGGCATGATCTAATCCAAATGAAACAAAATGGCATGGTTTAGAACCATTATGTATATACATTTCATAAAAACTAAAGAGCTTATGCTATCTTCAAGTTTAAGAAGGCGCATTAAGAAAAAAAGCTCATTTCTAAACTAAACTTTCAGCAGCGCACGGCGCTCTTCGGGTAACTTGTGAGAGCTGACGCCACGAATCCTAACGAGAACAAAGGATAGAATGGTCGCTCCCCCCGTTTGAAATTTCGCCCAAAGTAAATGGGGTTGTCGCGAAGGCGCGAAGAACTGGAAGAGTATCTTAGATTACGACAGCCATGGTTTCAAGTTCAGGGTTGAGTGCTTCTTTGAAATATTGTCGCGAGAAGGAGCGCATTGTTTTCCTGAAAAAGGGACACTCTTTAGAATCACATTCAGGCGTAATAGTATACTTTCACGACGTATTAAAAGTTAAATGGTCACAGAACTCATTGATATTTAAGGGAGCTTCTAATAAATGTATAATGTATACTAGGAAAATTATTAAATTGAATTTAAAACTATTTTTTACGGCATTCTTAACTTTAAAGAGCTTACAGTTGTCAAACAACTGACATGCATAATGTGTTTTTTATTAACAGCATAAAACTAAATACACACCAACATACCATTAACTCATTTGAGAGACATACCGAGACAGTTACACTACGAGACGCCCACGCAGCAAAGGTTGAACGATAGCCTCGAGCTCCTCTCCCTCTCCCTCTCTCGAGCAGCTCCCGCAGAGATAGCGCGAGCGGGCGGGCTAATTAATGGGGGCATCAATTTGACGCCATCTTGGCGTGCGCCCGCGAGTTTAGCTTCTTCCCTCTCCCTTGCGCGCTCTCGCTCTCTCCTTCTCTCTCACAGCTTATATTCGGCGGGGGCGATTCGTTATAGCGGCGCGATTGCACTGCGCTCGATCTCTTCGAGCGCGCGGAGCCTCCCAAGAGGGACGTCGATTTCCAGGCGCGCGCGCAATTGCCGATTGTATAATTGGGTCGTTTGGGAAAACACTTTATCGATGGGCCCGAGAGCTTCTCGGGGATAAATTGCGGGATTCAAGCGATTCATTTTGTTTCGAATGGTAGAGGATAAGGGGGAAGAGGAGGAGTTTGCTCTACTTTTGAGTCCACGACGAAGAGGAGGCTCTAAGACAAGGAGGTGCGGTGGTTTTGGCCACGAGAGAATGTTGTGGGTACGGGGGGATGTATTGTAAAAGTTTTTATGACAGTTTATAGTTCTTCTTTAGAATTGAAATGGTTTTCGGGGAATAATTTAATTTTTATTACGACTTTGGGATGAGTTTTTGATGCGTCTCAAAAGTGCTCAAGAGGGGTGCTGATTAATTATCGCATTAACTTTTCTGTATTATTCAGTTATGATAAAAACTTAATTTAATTATTGAATATCTGTTGCAGCAAGATTCGGAATACCTTCTTAAAGGAATGAATCCTTCGAATGTATATGTAATATTGTGAAGAAGGATAATTGTAAATTAAAATTATTTATTCTTATTTCTAGTAAAATCTTTACTCATAAACTAACATAATAACTGATATTATCATTATTTAGTATTAAAATTTTAAATGAAATGAAAATGATACTTTTACATACATATTTATTAAAGCGTTAGCTTTTTTGTTCTCTATAGTTGACATTGATAAACTGGTCAAAATATTATTCTCAATTTGCAAAAACAATTGTAGATGTTAAAATATGTATTTTTCCATATTTTTTGTGCTTTGTAGAGAATAAAGAAGCGTTAACGATTAATAACATTGTATATTAACATTAGACTATAATAATCTTTTAAATAAAATATAAAGAAGAAATACATTTAATTTTTTTTATTATACATTTTTTAAAACTCATAATACGTTTCCTGGTAATATTACTTTGCCTATAACTTACTATGCTTTTAGGCCATTACCACGCTGGTGTAGTCAAAATGAGCTTAATACTTTCAAGTGTAAGTGCACGTAAAGCTTTGCTATTTTCACTCAAAATGAGTATGTAGGGGCTTTCAAAGTAGCTCTTTGCAGCTTCAGTTCTTGAAATCAAGCCGAGTAGTAGAATGAAGTGTCTCTTTGTAGTACTCAAAACTTTTTATCAAAATCTTACTCTCAAGTCCAGGTAAAACGGTAGAAAATTTATCGTCATTAAAACGATACATGTTTTTAAAGACGGACAATTAAAGACTTATAACATGATATTTGAACGGAGAAAAAACTGTTCAATCGTTGTAATCGAATGCTACCAATCGCTTGAAATAGATAATATAATTTCATTGATGGATGTAAAAATAACATCTCCGTAATGGAGATGTACGAGTTCGTATATCGATATTGTCGATTGAACGTCGAACTGCTATCGCGCGCGAATAGAATTCTATAAGGAGCCACAATGGTACGAGCGCGAAAGACTGCGCGCAGAAACAGCGTTCGTCCGTAATAATTAAATAAGCTTAATTAAATTGCTACATTGCGAAGCAAAAGAAAACACGACTTCTGCAGCAATCTCGCGCGTTAAATTCGCCGCTATATACGTCCAGCGGCTATTTCCAACAATAGAACACAATTCCCACCCCCCCTCGCGGTCTAGACAGCCAACTTCAACGATGAAATTAGTTATAAAATGAAAAAAGAGAGCAGCCGCAAAAAGCTGCGCGGAGGGCGAGATGCATTGCGAAAAGCCTCGAAGTCGAGGAGAAAAATTAGTCGAAAACACAGCCGGAGAACAAGGGAAAAGTTGTTAGTCCGTTCGTAGGGAGCTACCACCGCCGCCGCCGCGGCTATTTTACTTCATTATTTTGGACGAGCTTTTGTAAAGTTTCGCTCGCAACTCGCCTTCTCGTTACTTCACCCCCGCGAGAAAGAGAGACAGACTGCGCGCGAGCGCAAAGTCTTCGAGTTTATATTGGCTTAATTGGTTTTAAGGACGTAACTTCCAGTAGCGAGGATGGGGGCGAGAGGGGCAACTTTGTGCCCCACCCGACGTTCCTCTACTCTCTTTTTTTTTGTAAAGTTCATTATATACGCGCCGAGACGACGCCGTCATCGCAGTTTCGCCCGTGTAGCTGTCTGTCGCTCGTCGGGGAATTTTCAAAAACAATGGCCGCAGTTTAATCGCTCGGTAACGATGTTTTGCAGTTGCTGAAGTGACGCTGATATTGGAAAGTGGCCTGGTGTGGCAACTTTAATCTAATGTCGCCGACGGAGTTTCTTGTCTCAGGCATGAGAGAACAAAGTGATACTTTTAGTCATTCGGCCGGAGATTAAGGGGAAGATAATACTCCTTAGTACCTAAAGTTAACTTTGAGTAAAGCTTTAGTTTAATTAATTTTTTGTAAGATTGTCATCAAATTTGTCGGATAGTATTTTTCCTTATTTTTAAAACTAATTATCTGTTTGTTCATTCAAAGCTTGAACCAAACAAAGTGCTTGCACTTACAAATAATTGTTCGTAGACCTGCATATACATTAGAGAATTTTCACTTAAGAAGGTAGTAAGCTCTCTGCTGGTATTTTGCGTACTAATCAAGTTAGTGCACGTGTTTATTTCTCAAAGAACAGTCGCGATAGCTGTGTTTCTAAACAGTACTTAACTATTTGTTATGCGAACTTGAATAAGTATATACACATACAGTGAAAATAATCTTAGGTCCGCTGTAAACATCATTGGTAAAGAGCAGCTGTTATAAGATGTTTTGATGTTGTAAATGCGATCTTACAATAAATTTTATTTTCTATATCTATAGCAGATGCCTGTTATTGCTCACGTACATGTACATAAATGAAAGATAGGTCTATTAACAATAGAACAAATTATCTTCTATTAGTGTCATGATTCAGTACTATGAGACATCTCATACATTACAATCTAAATTAATCGTCTACAAGACTAATAGTTTCCTACTTACTGCATGATTCGCATATGTTGTTTGAATACAATTGCCACGGATCACCTGAGTATCATTCAGAACTTTAATTTTCTCACTTCTGACATCTCAATCAATTTTCAATGTCTGTTTGGACTCTACAAAGATACTTTTCACGCGAGTTTGAATAGGTCTAAACTTTTAGTTTTCGATTTTATAGATAACGCGACATGACCCAATTCTGAAAAATATTTTTAGAATAACTTTGAATAGAGAGCTTACAAACTATAAATAGTCATTTTCCACAGTTCACACAATTAATTCAGCTTTAATCGTTCGGTGAAACCCCTTTCATATATATTTAATCCCAAAAAGCGCACTTTGCGCCAATCCATACAAAAGCAATATTTAATTAAAAACCTAACAGCAATAGCTTTAATACTTACGGCAAACATTTGTAGTATCAATTTATTCGTTTTGATAAAACGAAAAAAAAGACAAAAATTAAATTCAATATATTTCCACAACGCTACTCTTGCAAAACTCGCCAAAAAGAAAAAAAAAAGAAAAAAATACAAATAAACAATTCCCAACCCAAGCCCGCACGTAATTAAACCCAAGATAATACAGTAGCCCCTTGTGAATCCAATTCACTTTCAAGTACATCACGTTATACGTACACGTTTATACGCTGAGCACCGAGGCGGATTAACGTCAGTCCGCGAAGCATTGAGGCGGCGTCAGCGGCGGCGAGGCGGTTGAACTGCGAAAATTGAATAACAAGAGCAAAGCAGGTCAATCTCGAGCGGGCGAGCAAGCGAGCGACGTCACTTACAATAATTGCCGTCATCGCGCGCGCTGCTGCAGCGCAGATGCAGCACACGCCCAAGACTCTATACCCTGGCGTCCTTGATGGGCAAGGTCGAGGCCCGTGCGCGTGCATAATCCGTCCCTCGTATGCTCTCTCTCTTACCGTCGTAGAGATAATACCGAGCGCAAGTCCGCGCAGGTATATATACACCGTGTGCAACTCGTATAGTTGACAAGATCCGCAGCAACTGGCAGTTAACAAACCGAGCGGCTGCGGCCAAGATAATTTGATATATACGCGCGCGCGAGCTCGCTGAGCAAGATAAGCTGTCAATCCGAGGAGACGCTGCAGCGCCGGCAGTTTCACGGCGCTCTTGCGAGTGCGCATGTAAATGACGATAAACCATAATCTGCCAGTCGCAATTACAGCGCTTGACGTGCGCGAGTATAGCGCGTGATATTTCGGATGTGCGCGCACAGCATTCGTTATAACTTTCTCGCGCGCGCGTTATATTCGTTTTCAAAAGCCTCTTTATGGGGTTGTATGTATACGCGATTGCGTTTCAATGCGCGCGCGCGCGTGTGTCTATCTAGATTTTCTCTCTTCGCACCGCGCGCGGGGCGCGAAATTTGTGGGCTCGGACGTGGAGGAGTGACAGTATCGCGGCGGTGAGATCGCGCGGCGGGGCGCGTATAATGCAATGTTTATGACGGCGAGTTGTCTCGCGCGCACCGACGCCTACGAGTATAATATGTAAGTCGGTACATACGGTTAGCGCTGGACGTAATGAAAATCTTTTTTTCGTGCCAATGGAAGGGGAGGCAGGCGGTTTACGAGGTGGCGTGCTGGAGTGTCGTTCGTTGCTTCGGTAAATCTGAATGGGTTGGGGTTGTGCGCGTTTTTCTTTTTCTTTATTCTTTTGTTTTTTTATTGCGAGCGAGAGATAAGGGAGGAGGGTTGTAACGCTAAGTGGGCGATGTATTCAAATTAGAAATGGCCGGAATTTATTTTCGATAGTAGATAAAAGGAACATGATTTAACAACTGAAACTGTGATAAAAGAAAGTGCGAGTTTGTCGCAGCTTTATGGTATAGAAATAATTATAACTGAATAAAATGAGATTATAATTTGGTATTTCACTTGTAATTATATACTCGATGTAAATTTAAATTTGTATTTCGTGTCATGAATATTTTAAAGCATTAATTATAATTATCCAATGCAATCATTAATGCTCGGATTAGTTGTGTAATTGTCAAATGTTGTGTAAGACATATGTACAGTGACACGTATAATTTAACATTACTGTGATATAAATAATATTACAACGTATTTTGTGATATTACTTAGAACATTAATTTTTGATATTAAATGTATGTAAATAATACTTTAGCACGTTAACTTTTACGTTCGCATTGCAATTATTCAAGCTCAAATTATACGAGCCACTGAAAACCATTTTTATAGCAAACTATAAATTTGCAAAAGGAATCGCACATGGAAATGTACGTAAATTCGATGCTCCAACTTCCATTTCGATTATTTGCATAAAGCGCATAATATTCCGTATAATATATGAAACTGATAATTTTTAATTAGAATCCCCTTTGAAATTCGAAAAATGATATGACAGCATAAATTTTTACATGCGGTACGAATTTTCAATAGCTCGAAAATTAGCTCGTATTTTGTTCCGCGAGCGTATACATATATGCAATATTTATTTTTCTAAAAGGAAGCAGCTTGGGAATTTTCTGGTAGTCGCTTCGTGTACATTCCAAATTAAATTTCATATCGCTACAATATTTCAAGCCCCGATATTTTTGGAACGAAATTTACATCCTTTTATCAAAGATTGAATAAAAGCCAAATTAAAAAGATATCAAAGTAAAAATTCAGCTGTATCCCAGCAGCCGTGCTTTTTAGTTTAATTAAATTTCATTTTTCAAAACAATATTTCAAAATGGAATTTCGCCTTTAATGGCCTTACAAGCCGCGCTTTTACCAAAAAGCAGTAAAAAGCTCAACGTTTACGTCCTGTCGGGAATTATTACGCGACGCCTTTTCGCACAATGCTCCCCGGCTCTCGCATGTTTTCACGACAACGCCAAATTAATTTTTGTATCGCTGATATTTATACTTCGTTAGTCAGTTTTTTTGGCGGACAATTTTGCGGAAGAGCAGTGAAAAGCTTAACTATAATCTCGCGGTTAAATCAGCTTCAAAGTGCATTCGTTGCCCCGTGTGGTCGAACTATGCGAACATTGGGTTTGTGATACGAGCGTGTCTGCCTTTGACATTTCGACGGGTCAAGCCGTTGATCTGTTACACGACTCGCGCGCGAGGCGAGGTCGAGGAGCCGAGGGATGAGTGGCCAACGGGGTGAGTGCAAAAAAAAAGGAAAAGACACTTTGACTGATTGAGAGCGTATATGGAAATTGGTTATTCGCTCAACTCGTGTTGCTCACGATAGTAAATAAGAGGACCATTGAAGGTTGGAAAAAATCATCCAATGCATGAGGTTTTTTCACCCATTTAAAGATATTACAGTACAAAATTTGGAACATACTACGTCATGATTGTAATAGAAATTTCCAATGATTTTATGTTACAACTGAAAACTTTATTAAATGATGCTTACGTCATGAATATCTGAATGCACCATTTGATATCCGCAATAATATTGCACTGTGAAACCTGAAATAGTTCTTTTTTTATTTATTGAATTTTAGTATTGTTTCCAATTTACTTTTGTTGTGTTACGCGGAATTCAGAATTATAAAATAAATGTTATTATCGATATTTCAAAATTCTTGTAAATTCTAGTACTGCAATATTTTCGAATATTTGAAAAAATATCATAATAGACTAAATAAGCTTTATACGAACAAAAGGCAATTTAATTTAGAAAGCCTTCGTAAATTTTCAATTAAAAACAAGAATTTTTCATCCGCTTTAAATAAAGCATTCATATACCTATTCTATATTTAAAACGAATGAACTCGGGCACCACAGCACGAGAACTTCAGCACTTCCGCGAGTCTCAATATAAGAAATCCAATTCGAACTCGTAAAAGAAGCGGTTTACATTATTTATCATGCGTAATTCATATCGAAGCCGAGCTCGACAAACTCCGCGCCCCGGGCTAACCCCCGAGATCTCGCTCCTAACTCCACCCCAGCTCGATTCGGAGATTTATTTCGATTTTAAATTTAATCTCAAATTCAAATGAAGGTTAAAAGGCGGGAAACGCGAGAAATTCAAATGACATCGGAACGCGCGCGTGCAAGACTCCATACATATACGTATAACGGCGAAGCGAAATTACGAATCGCTAGCGTCTTCGAGTCTTCACGGATTAGAAATCCAGTGGAAGACAGAAGGTTTAAGGCGCTATAGCTTTGCGCGCTCTGGAAATCTTAATTTCCCGGCGATATCCCACGCGCCCCGGCCTTGAATATTCATAAAGTACATTAATGTGAGCCGAAGAATATTCATGAAAGTCTGAGGACTGCGGCGAAGAAGCCACACAGCGCGCGCAGAGCGATAAACCGCGCGACACCTCAAAAGCGTATAAAAAGGGTGGCTCGCGATGGCCCCGAACTTCCGATATATATACAAGTTTCGTGAGCGCGGAACGGCTTTCTTCATTAAAATATTTAAATCCATGGGACGAGGGCGCGCGACGGCAACGTATCGCTTTAGCGCCGCCGAGAGCGCGAGTGCAAACATTTGCTTTCTTACGACGCGGCGCGGCGTCGCGGAGCAGTCGAGCGTTAACGGAGAGGGAAAGAAGAGTGACCGCGGCAAGAGATATCGTCGCGCAGCTTCTTATTTGATATCGCATTTCGCACCGCGGTAAATCGCCTTCTTGCCTTGGGTTTTATCTGGGTAATGTAAGGACCGATCGTTGAATGTATGTTTGGTAGATATTGATTTGATGAACATTTTGATTGGATAAGGAATCAATTTTTACATTGGTTTTATACTATTACTAAATCAAACGCGCGTGAAGATGAACTGTGCTGTCAATACAATGTTCGAAAATGGGAAAATAACGTTATCAGAAAAAAATAAATAAATAACATTATACATTGCCATGCGCTCATAGCTACAGTATGGCAACGCTTTCGACCAATCAGATTGCGAATAAAACGTGAAATAACATAGCCATCAATTTTAATAAAGGGGGTAAATATAGATTCGAGATTAATGAGTTTTTAAAACTATATCTGAAAGTATAGTTTTTAAAAATTAAATTTAAAGGTTATTAATTTCCATTATTTTTTCTTACGATAATATGATTGAAAATGTTTACATTCTTTTCTCCCTCTTATACAAAAATATATTTCTAATTAATGAAAAAATACGATCTCAACTTATCGTGTTGCAATATCATACCTATATAACATTAACACTGAAATAAATAGTCTAACCCTATTTTTGGTTTTTAAAATTTTATAACACTTATAAGCACTCATTTCAATTATACTCATAAACGATCGTCCATTAAATAAACGTTAGCTCCATACAACCGCAACCTGTGAAAACAATTAATTCTCAAAGAAAGAAACACATTCGCTTCTTAAGCTCTCCGTTAGCAAGAAAATAAAACTTTCAGCAATTACCAGCTGTCCGTGCAAAAATTCAAGCTCATTCTATTTTTATACGAACCATCAGCTTTTCTTCCCCCTTGAAGAAAACACCTGGAAATCAATCACCTTCTAGCGCAATAAACGCGCGGCCCGAAAAAGCCGTAACAACAAAGAAGCTCGCTGCTGTACTGCTGCGCTACTTGCACACTTCCGTTAACGACGCTTTGGAGGAGCATTAACTGCCGCTCGCACGCGCACAAGCAAGAGAGAGCGAGAGAGAGAGAGAAAACGACGCAGAGGCGCAAAACGCTCGGCTTCTCCCTTGTCTCACCTGCGGCCTTTAATGACCTCACGCTCGCGAAACTTGGCGTGTTTCTCGAAATGCCGCCGCGCCACTGACAAATTATCTCTTAAGCGCCCAAGTAGTTTTCTCGCTGTTTGCGCGAGCGCACGCGCCCGCTCACGGGGAGGTAAAACAAGCCACGTGCTGCTGCCGCCGCCGCGGGTCCAACTTTCAACGAGTGGCATTGCCGACGCCGCCACGTGTTACGCAGGCACACACGTGTATACGATATTATATATACACACAAGGCAGCGACTTGGCAGTTTCGTTTCCGCGAAGACTTCGGCCTCTCTCGCGCTTTGCTTTTTGCCGCGAAAGTTCGCGTCGTCCGCGCGTTAAATCATGCGTGATGAACGATGCGAGTTTTCCTCGCGCGGGCGTGTATACGCGCAAGGGGTTGCACACCCGGGAAAAACGGTGGGAGGCGAGAGAGAAGGAGAATTAAGAAGCGCAAGGCGCGAGGTGAATGGGCGACGAAGGAGTGCTGATTTTTGTTTCGAGAGAATGGTTCTTTGAGTGGGGTGAGAAGTTAGCTATTTATGAGGCGTTAAATGACTGTTGAGCATGATCAGATCAGACCTCTTGAATCCGTTGATTTTATAGAAAGGTATCTTCAAAATTCTTTTTAATTATTTAAATGAATTCGCTTTAAAAAATATTAAAAATATATGTTTTTATTAATGCAGAGTTTTAATTATTAGTTAGCATCAGTAGCTCAGCTGAGGGGAGGAGGTTTTGGAAGAAACGGCTCGGTGACTCTCCACTGATGGGAATCGAATTAGGGTTTCTCATCATATGGAGAGTCGCTGAGCCGAATTTTAAGACAAGACCAAGACGAGACCGTGAAAATTTTTTCAAGACGATACCAAGACTGAAATATCGAGATTCTTGGTCATATCTCGACTCTTGAGAAGTATAATAAGATATTTTTATTTAGTGTTTTTTTATGTAAATGAAGTAAAAAGATATTTTTATTTAGAGTTTTTTTTATAAACGAAGAATTTTATTAAGTTTTTCCTCTGTAATAGAAAAGCGTAAAAATAATTTTCATAATCGAGGAATCTTTTTTTTTTCTTAAACGTTTATACCTGTAACTTTAATGAACAATATTATTAAAAAATTCATTATGCACCAAGTTTATGAATTTTCATAATTTATGTATAAACAATTAGCTCTAACTTGGTGCATAATAAATTTTTTAACAATATTCATCGTCAAAGTTATAGGTAAACATTTAAGGAACAAAATGATTAAAAAACTCGATTAAAAAATAGAAAAATTAAAAAGAATTATAGGTATGAAATTTTCTTTTGTGAACGATATTTACGCTTACGTAAATAATTTTTTTTCTGTTATCTTAGTATTTCTATTTTTTAATGTTGGTATTACTTATAATATCAAAGCGTTTTGTGAATAAAAAATATTTTTAAATGCCACTTTTTGGATCATGAGCTACCTTGATAAAAGTAGAAAAAATATCAAGATTTTAAGACAAGACGAAACAAGACGAGACTGGACTTACTCAAGACCAAGACAAGACCGTGGGTGTCAAGACTTTTTCAAGACCAAGACTTTCAATAAGTCTCGTCTTGTCTTGGTCTCGTGCAGCCCTAGTTTTGAGATAGGTAACTTCTAAAATGAAGTAAAAAAAAATTTTTTTTCATTTATTCTATAAAATAACGTAGCAACTCCTTGTGCCCTTCAAGAGTAACTTTAGATCATCTCTCTACAATTTTTTTACTCCAATATGTAAATGCGTGAAGTTTGAGAACTCGCATAAATGTCTTGAAATCAAAGTCTCTATTTCTGTTTCAAAATGTACATATTTATATCTTGAAGAAAAATTTATGTTCATTAGGGATGGTCGGTAGTTGGTCTTGAAGAGCACGAACAGTGCTACATTATTTTGTAGAAAAAATGAATAAAAATTGTATTTCGTTACTTTTTTATATTTATTCATAAATTTACTAGTTCAATATAAATAGATATATGTGCAATTCCCACGAAAATTTCTCTTAATTCGGTCAGTAAAACGACGAAAAAATAATTTGAGGCACACCTGTGTTATAAGTTTTTTCTTGTTCTTTATACCGCACAATACACGAAAAAACTTTGGAACACAAGAAAACGCGTTTGTGACAACCACCCACGCAGCGCACGGCGCGCCATTAGTTTGTTTACATGCACACAAAGGCACGCGCGGCGTCGTCTACACTGAGGCTACGCATGCTACGTACTTTAAGCAGCTGTATCTCGAAAACGGTGAAGCTAGGCTTCCTGAAATTTTGAGGTCTCATTCTAATTATAATCATGAACAACA